>CALNHX010001058.1:0-255602 GCA_940337035.1 Agriotes lineatus
CCTACAGCGTTAACAACCTCTGCAGTCAATTCTAAGCCGGTTATTGAGCGCCTGGTAGTGATGGCACGCTTTGTAGGGCTACAATTATTATATTTTGATAGACACTAGGTATTGTAGTAATTCGAAATATATTTTCTGTAGTTAATATTTACTGAAAAACGTGCTTTACAGACGTTTTAACGACCTTTATACTAAACTATTGAACTTGAATTTTTTGGATGCGGAAAAATGTAATATAGCCAATTTAAATGGCTAAATAAGCTCCAAATGCACTCCTACAGCTTTAACAACCTCTGCAATCAATTCTAAGCCGGTTATCGAGCACCTGGTAGTGATGGCACGCTCTGTAGGACTACAATTATTATATTTTGATCGACACTAGGTATTATAGTAATTCGAAATATATTTTCTGTAGTTACTATTTACTGAAAAACGTGCTTTTCAAACGTTTTAACGCACCTTAATACTAAACCATTGAAATTGAATTTTTTGGATGCAGAAAAATTTAATATAACAGCTTTATATGACTAAATAAGCTCCAAATGAACCCCTACAGCGTTAACAACCTCTGCAGTCAATTCTAAGCCGGTTATTGAGCGCCTGGTAGTGATGGCACGCTTTGTAGGGCTACAATTATTATATTTTGATAGACACTAGGTATTGTAGTAATTCGAAATATATTTTCTGTAGTTAATATTTACTGAAAAACGTGCTTTACAGACGTTTTAACGACCTTTATACTAAACTATTGAACTTGAATTTTTTGGATGCGGAAAAATGTAATATAGCCAATTTAAATGGCTAAATAAGCTCCAAATGCACTCCTACAGCTTTAACAACCTCTGCAATCAATTCTAAGCCGGTTATCGAGCACCTGGTAGTGATGGCACGCTCTGTAGGACTACAATTATTATATTTTGATCGACACTAGGTATTATAGTAATTCGAAATATATTTTCTGTAGTTAATATTTACTGAAAAACGTGCTTTTCAAACGTTTTAACGCAACTTAATACTAAACCATTGAACTTGAATTTTTTGGATGCAGAAAAATTTAATATAGCAGCTTTATATGGCTAAATGAGCTCCAAATGCACTCCTACAGCGTTAACAACCTCTGCAATCAATTCTAAGCCGGTTATAGAGCACCTGGTAGAGATGGTACGCTTTGTAGGGCTACAATTATTATATTTTGATAGACACTAGGTATTGTAGTAATTCGAAATATATTTTCTGTAGTTAATATTTACTGAAAAACGTGCTTTTCAGACGTTTTAACGCACCTTAATAGTAAACTATTGAACTTGAATTTTTTGGATGTAGAATAATTTAATATAGCAGCTTTATATGGCTAAGTCAGCTCCAAATGCACTCCTACAGCCTTAACAACCTCTGCAATCAATTCTAAGCCGGTTATAGAGCACCTGGTAGTGTTGGCACGCTTTGTAGGGCTACAATTATTATATTTTGATTGACACTTAGTATTATAGTAATTCGAAATATATTTTCTGTAGTTAATATTTACTGAAAAAAGTAGTTTTCAAACGTTTTAACGCACCTTAATACTAAACTATTGAACTTGAATTTTTTGGAAGCAGAAAAATTTAATATAGCAGCTTTATATGGCTAAATGAGCTCCAAATGCACTCCAACAGCTTTATCAACCTCTGCAATCAATTCTAAGCCGGTTATCGAGCCCCTGGTAGTATTGGCACGCTTTGTAGGACTACAATTATTATATTTTGATGGACACTAGGTATTGCAGTAAATCGAAATATATTTTCTGTAGTTAATATTTACTGAAAAACGTAATTTTCAAACGTTTTAACGCACCTTAATACTAAACTATTGAACTTGATTTTTTTGGATGCAGAAAAATTTAATATAGCCACTTTATATGGCTAAATAAGCTCCAAATGCACCCCTACCACTTTAACAATCTCTGCAATTAATTATAAGCCGGTTATCGAGCACCTGGTAGTGATGGCACGCTCTGTAGGACTACAATTATTATATTTTGATCGACACTAGGTATTACAGTAATTCGAAATATATTTTCTATAGTTACTATTTACTGAAAAACGTGCTTTTCAAACGTTTTAACGCAACTTAATACTAAACCATTGAAATTGAATTTTTTGGAAGCAGAAAAATTTAATATAGCAGCTTTATATGGCTAAATAAGCTCCAAATGCACCGCTTCAGCGTTAACAACCTCTGCAATCAATTATAAGCCGGCTATTGAGCACCAGGTAGTGATGGCACGCATTGGAGGCCATCAATTATTAAATTTTGATAGACACTAGGTATTGTAGTAATTCGAAATATATTTTCTGTAGTTAATATTTACTGAAAAACGTAATTTTCAAACGTTTTAACGCACATTAATAGTAAACTATTGAACTTGATTTTTTTGGATGCAGAAAAATTTAATATACCTAGCCACTTTATATAGCTAAATAAGCTCCAAATGCACTCCTACAGCTTTAACAACCTCTGCAATCAATTCTAAGCCGGTTATTGAGCACCTGGTAGTGATGGCACGCTTTGTAGGGCTACAATTATTATATTTTGATAGACACTAGGTATTGTAGTAATTCGAAATATATTTTCTGTAGTTAATATTTACTGAAAAACGTGCTTTACAGACGTTTTAACGACCTTTATACTAAACTATTGAACTTGAATTTTTTGGATGCGGAAAAATGTAATATAGCCAATTTAAATGGCTAAATAAGCTCCAAATGCACTCCTACAGCTTTAACAACCTCTGCAATCAATTCTAAGCCGGTTATCGAGCACCTGGTAGTGATGGCACGCTTTGTAGGGCTACAATTATTATATTTTGATCGACACTAGGTATTATAGTAATTCGAAATATATTTTCTGTAGTTACTATTTACTGAAAAACGTTCTTTTCAAACGTTTTAACGCAACTTAATACTAAACCATTGAACTTGAATTTTTTGGATGCAGAAAAATTTAATATAGCACCTTTATATGGCTAAATGAGCTCCAAATGCACTCCTACAGCGTTAACAATCTCTGCAATCAATTCTAAGCCGGTTATAGAGCACCTGGTAGAAATGGTACGCTTTGTAGGGCTACAATTATTATATTTTGATAGACACTAGGTATTGTAGTAATTCGAAATATATTTTCTGTAGTTAATATTTACTGAAAAACGTGCTTTTCAAACGTTTTAACGCACCTTTACACTAAACTATTGAACTTGAATTTTTTGGATGCGGAAAAATGTAATATAGCCAATTTAAATGGCTAAATAAGCTCCAAATGCACTCCTACAGCGTTAACAACCTCTGCAATCAATTCTAAGCCGGTTATCGAGCACCTGGTAGTGATGGCACGTTTTGTAGGGCTACAATTATAATATTTTGATCGATACTAGGTACTATAGTAATTCGAAATATATTTTATGTAGTTACTATTTACTGAAAAACGTGCTTTTCAAACGTTTTAACGCACCTTAATACTAAACCATGGAACTTGAATTTTTTGGATGCAGAAAAATTTAATATAGCAGCTTTATATGGCTAAATAAGCTCCAAATGCACTCCAACAGCTTTATCAACCTCTGCAATCTATTCTAAGCGTAATTTTCAAACGTTTTAACGCACCTTAATACTAAACTATTGAACTTGATTTTTTTGGATGCAGAAAAATTTAATATAGCCACTTTATATGGCTAAATAAGCTCCAAATGCACTCCTAAAGCGTTAACAACCTCTGCAATCAATTCTAAGCCGGTTATTGAGCACCTGGTAGTGTTGGCACGCTTTGTAGGGCTACAATTATTATATTTTGATAGACACTAGGTATTGTAGTAATTCGAAATATATTTTCTGTAGTTAATATTTACTGAAAAACGTGCTTTACAGACGTTTTAACGACCTTTATACTAAACTATTGAACTTGAATTTTTTGGATGCGGAAAAATGTAATATAGCCAATTTAAATGGCTAAATAAGCTCCAAATGCACTCCTACAGCTTTAACAACCTCTGCAATCAATTCTAAGCCGGTTATCGAGCACCTGGTAGTGATGGCACGCTTTGTAGGGCTACAATTATTATATTTTGATCGACACTAGGTATTATAGTAATTCGAAATATATTTTCTGTAGTTACTATTTACTGAAAAACGTTCTTTTCAAACGTTTTAACGCAACTTAATACTAAACCATTGAACTTGAATTTTTTGGATGCAGAAAAATTTAATATAGCACCTTTATATGGCTAAATGAGCTCCAAATGCACTCCTACAGCGTTAACAATCTCTGCAATCAATTCTAAGCCGGTTATAGAGCACCTGGTAGAAATGGTACGCTTTGTAGGGCTACAATTATTATATTTTGATAGACACTAGGTATTGTAGTAATTCGAAATATATTTTCTGTAGTTAATATTTACTGAAAAACGTGCTTTTCAAACGTTTTAACGCACCTTTACACTAAACTATTGAACTTGAATTTTTTGGATGCGGAAAAATGTAATATAGCCAATTTAAATGGCTAAATAAGCTCCAAATGCACTCCTACAGCGTTAACAACCTCTGCAATCAATTCTAAGCCGGTTATCGAGCACCTGGTAGTGATGGCACGTTTTGTAGGGCTACAATTATAATATTTTGATCGATACTAGGTACTATAGTAATTCGAAATATATTTTATGTAGTTACTATTTACTGAAAAACGTGCTTTTCAAACGTTTTAACGCACCTTAATACTAAACCATGGAACTTGAATTTTTTGGATGCAGAAAAATTTAATATAGCAGCTTTATATGGCTAAATAAGCTCCAAATGCACTCCAACAGCTTTATCAACCTCTGCAATCTATTCTAAGCGTAATTTTCAAACGTTTTAACGCACCTTAATACTAAACTATTGAACTTGATTTTTTTGGATGCAGAAAAATTTAATATAGCAACTTTATATGGCTAAATAAGCTCCAAATGCACTCCTAAAGCGTTAACAACCTCTGCAATCAATTCTAAGCCGGTTATTGAGCACCTGGTAGTGTTGGCACGCTTTGTAGGGCTACAATTATTATATTTTGATCGACACTTAGTATTATAGTAATTCGAAATATATTTTCTGTAGTTAATATTTACTGAAAAACGTCCTTTTCAGACGTTTTAACGCACCTTAATACTAAACTATTGAACTTGAATTTTTTGGATGCAGAAAAATTTAATATAGCAGCTTTATATGGCTAAATACGCTCCAAATACACTCCAACAGCTTTATCAACCTCTGCAATCAATTCTAAGCCGGTTATCGAGCCCCTGGTAGTATTGGCACGCTTTGTAGGACTACAATTATTATATTTTGATGGACACTAGGTATTGCAGTAATTCGAAATATATTTTCTGTAGTTAATATTTACTGAAAAACGTAATTTTCAAACGTTTTAACGCACCTTAATACTAAACTATTGAACTTGATTTTTTTGGATGCAGAAAAATTTAATATAGCCACTTTATATGGCTAAATAAGCTCCAAATGCACCCCTACAACTTTAACAATCTCTGCAATTAATTATAAGCCGGTTATCGAGCACCTGGTAGTGATGGCACGCTCTGTAGGACTACAATTATTATATTTTGATCGACACTAGGTATTACAGTAATTCGAAATATATTTTCTATAGTTACTATTTACTGAAAAACGTGCCTTTCAAACGTTTTAACGCAACTTAATACTAAACCATTGAAATTGAATTTTTTGGATGCAGAAAAATTTAATATAGCAGCTTTATATGGCTAAATAAGCTTCAAATGCACTCCTACAGCTTTAACAACCTCTGCAATCAATTCTAAGGCGGTTATTGAGCACCTGGTAGTGATGGCACGCTCTGTAGGACTACAATTATTATATTTTGATCGACACTAGGTATTATAGTAATTCGAAATATATTTTCTGTAGTAACTATTTACTGAAAAACGTGCTTTTCAAACGTTTTAACGCACCTTAATACTAAACCATTGAAATTGAATTTTTTGGATGCAGAAAAATTTAATATAGCAGCTTTATATGGCTAAATAAGTTAAAAACGCACCCCTACAGCGTTAACAACCTCTGCAATCAATTCTAATCCGGTTATTGAGCACCTGGTAGTGATGGCACGCTTTGTAGGACTACAATTATTATATTTTGATCGACACTAGGTATTATAGTAATTCGAAATATATTTTCTGTAGTTAATATTTACTAAAAAAGTTGCTTTTTAAACGTTTTATCGCACCTTAATATTAAACCATTAAACTTGAAGTTTTTGGATGCAGAAAAATTTTAAATAGCAGCTTTATATGGCTAAATAAGCTCCAAATGCACTCCTACAGCGTTAACAACCTCTGCAATCAATTCTAAGCCGTTTATTGAGCACCTGGTAGTGATGGCACGCTTTGTAGGGCTACAATTATTATATTTTGATTGACACTAGATTTGTAGTAATTCGAAATATATTTTCTGTAGTTAATATTTACTGATAAACGTGCTTTTCAGACGTTTTAACGCACCTTAATACTAAACTATTGAACTTGATTTTTTTGGATGCAGAAAAATTTAATATAGCCACTTTATATAGCTAAATAAGTTCCAAATGCACTCCTACAGCTTTAACAACCTCTGCAATCAATTCTAAGCCGGTTATGGAGCACCTGGTAGTGATGGCACGCTTTGTAGGGCTACAATTATTATATTTTGATGGACACTAGGTATTGTAGTAATTCGAAATATATTTTATGTAGTTAATATTTACCGAAAAAGTGCTTTACAGACGTTTTAACGACCTTCATACTAAACTATTGAACTTGAATTTTTTGGATGCAAAAAAATTTAATATAGCCAATTTAAATGGCTAAATAAGCTCCAAATGCACTCCTACAGCTTTAACAACCTCTGCAATCAATTCTAAGCGGTTATTGAGCACCTGGTAGTAATGGCACGCTTTGTAGGCCTACAATTATTATATTTTGATTGACACTAGGTATTGTAGTAATTCGAAATATATTTTCTGAAGTTAATATTTACTGAAAAACGTGCTTTTCAGACGTTTTAACGCACCTTAATACTAAACTATTGAACTTGAATTTTTTTGATGCAGAAAAATTTAATATAGCAGCTTTATATGGCTAAATAAGTTCCAAATGCACTCCTACAGCGTTAACAACCTCTGCAATCAATTCTAAGCCGGTTATTGAGCACCTGGTAGAGATGGTACGCTTTGTAGGGCTACAATTATTATATTTTGATAGACACTAGTTATTGTAGTAATTCGAAATATATTTTCTGTAGTTAATATTTACTGAAAAACGTAATTTTCAAACGTTTTAACGCACCTTAATACTAAACTATTAAACTTAATTTTTTTGGATGCAGAATAATTTAATATAGCCACTTTATATAGTTAAATAAGCTCCAAATGCACTCCTACAGCGTTAACAACCTCTGCAATCAATTCTATGCCGGCTGTTGAGCACCAGGTAGTCATGGCACGCATTGGAGGCCTTCAATTATTATATTTTGATCGGCACTAGGTATTATAGTAATTCGAAAAATATTTTCTGTAGTTAATATTTACTGAAGAACGTAATTTCCAAACGTTTTAACGCACCTTAATACTAAACCATTAAACTTGGATTATTTGGATGCAGAAAAATTTAATATAGCAGCTTTATATGGCTAAATAAGCTCCAAATGCACTCCTACAGCTTTAACAACCTCTGCAATCAATTCTAAGGCGGTTATTGAGCACCTGGTAGTGATGGCACGCTCTGTAGGACTACAATTATTATATTTTGATCGACACTAGGTATTATAGTAATTCGAAATATATTTTCTGTAGTAACTATTTACTGAAAAACGTGCTTTTCAAACGTTTTAACGCACCTTAATACTAAACCATTGAAATTGAATTTTTTGGATGCAGAAAAATTTAATATAACAGCTTTATATGACTAAATAAGCTCCAAATGAACCCCTACAGCGTTAACAACCTCTGCAGTCAATTCTAAGCCGGTTATTGAGCGCCTGGTAGTGATGGCACGCTTTGTAGGGCTACAATTATTATATTTTGATAGACACTAGGTATTGTAGTAATTCGAAATATATTTTCTGTAGTTAATATTTACTGAAAAACGTGCTTTACAGACGTTTTAACGACCTTTATACTAAACTATTGAACTTGAATTTTTTGGATGCGGAAAAATTTAATATAGCCAATTTAAATGGCTAAATAAGCTCCAAATGCACTACTACAGCTTTAACAACCTCTGCAATCAATTCTAAACCGGTTATCGAGCACCTGGTAGTGATGGCATGTTCTGTAGGACTACAATTATTATATTTTGATCGACACTAGGTATTATAGTAATTCGAAATATATTTTCTGTAGTTATTATTTACTGAAAAACGTGATTTTCAAACGTTTTAACGCAACTTAATACTAAACCATTGAACTTGAATTTTTTGGATGCAGAAAAATTTAATATGGCAGCTTTATATGGCTAAATAAGCTCCTAATGCACTCCTACAGCGTTAACAACCTCTGCAATCAATTCTAAGCCGGTTATAGAGCACCTGGTAGAGATGGTACGCTTTGTAGGGTTACAATTATTATATTTTGATAGACACTAGGTATTGTAGTAATTCGAAATATATTTTCTGTAGTAAATATTTACTGAAAAACGTGCTTTTCAGACGTTTTAAAGCACCTTAATAGTAAACTATTGAACTTGAATTTTTTGGATGCAGAATAATTTAATATAGCAGCTTTATATGGCTAAGTCAGCTCCAAATGCACTCCTACAGCGTTAACAACCTCTGCAATCAATTCTAAGCCGGTTATCGAGCACCTGGTAGTGATGGCACGCTTTGTAGGGCTACAATTATAATATTTTGATCGATACTAGGTACTATAGTAATTCGAAATATATTTTATGTAGTTACTATTTACTGAAAAACGTGCTTTTCAAACGTTTTAACGCACCTTAATACTAAACCATGGAACTTGAATTTTTTCGATGCAGAAAAATTTAATATAGCAGCTTTATATGGCTAAATAAGCTCCAAATGCACTCCTACAGCGTTAACAACCTCTGCAATCAATTCTAAGCCGGTTATCGAGCACCTGGTAGTGTTGGCACGCTTTGTAGGGCTACAATTATTATATTTTGATGGACACTAGGTGTTGTAGTAATTCGAAATATATTTTATGTAGTTAATATTTACTGAAAAACGTGCTTTACAGACGTTTTAACGACCTTCATACTAAACTCAATTGAACTTGAATTTTTTGGATGCAAAAAAATTTAATATAGCCAATTTAAATGGCTAAATAAGCTCCAAATGCACTCCTACAGCTTTAACAACCTCTGCAATCAATTCTAAGCGGTTATTGAGCACCTGGTAGTAATGGCACGCTTTGTAGGCCTACAATTATTATATTTTGATTGACACTAGGTATTGTAGTAATTCGAAATATATTTTCTGAAGTTAATATTTACTGAAAAACGTGCTTTTCAGACGTTTTACCGCACCTTAATACTAAACTATTGAACTTGAATTTTTTTGATGCAGAAAAATTTAATATAGCAGCTTTATATGGCTAAATAAGTTCCAAATGCACTCCTACAGCGTTAACAACCTCTGCAATCAATTCTAAGCCGGTTATTGAGCACCTGGTAGAGATGGTACGCTTTGTAGGGCTACAATTATTATATTTTGATAGACACTAGTTATTGTAGTAATTCGAAATATATTTTCTGTAGTTAATATTTACTGAAAAACGTAATTTTCAAACGTTTTAACGCACCTTAATACTAAACTATTAAACTTAATTTTTTTGGATGCAGAAAAATTTAATATAGCCACTTTATATAGTTAAATAAGCTCCAAATGCACTCCTACAGCGTTAACAACCTCTGCAATCAATTCTATGCCGGCTGTTGAGCACCAGGTAGTCATGGCACGCATTGGAGGCCTTCAATTATTATATTTTGATCGGCACTAGGTATTATAGTAATTCGAAAAATATTTTCTGTAGTTAATATTTACTGAAGAACGTAAGTTCCAAACGTTTTAACGCACCTTAATACTAAACCATTAAACTTGGATTTTTTGGATGCAGAAAAATGTAATATAGCAGTTTTATATGGCTAAATAAGCTCCAAATGCACTCCTACAGCTTTAACAACCTCTGCAATCAATTCTAAGGCGGTTATTGAGCACCTGGTAGTGATGGCACGCTCTGTAGGACTACAATTATTATATTTTGATCGACACTAGGTATTATAGTAATTCGAAATATATTTTCTGTAGTAACTATTTACTGAAAAACGTGCTTTTCAAACGTTTTAACGCACCTTAATACGAAACCATAGAACTTGAATTTTTTCGATGCAGAAAAATTTAATATAGCAGCTTTATATGGCTAAATAAGCTCCAAATGCACTCCTACAGCGTTAACAACCTCTGCAATCAATTCTAAGCCGGTTATCGAGCACCTGGTAGTGTTGGCACGCTTTGTAGGGCTACAATTATTATATTTTGATGGACACTAGGTATTGTAGTAATTCGAAATATATTTTATGTAGTTAATATTTACTGAAAAACGTGCTTTACAGACGTTTTAACGACCTTCATACTAAACTATTGAACTTGAATTTTTTGGATGCAAAAAAATTTAATATAGCCAATTTAAATGGCTAAATAAGCTCCAAATGCACTCCTACAGCTTTAACAACCTCTGCAATCAATTCTAAGCGGTTATTGAGCACCTGGTAGTAATGGCACGCTTTGTAGGCCTACAATTATTATATTTTGATTGACACTAGGTATTGTAGTAATTCGAAATATATTTTCTGAAGTTAATATTTACTGAAAAACGTGCTTTTCAGACGTTTTAACGCACCTTAATACTAAACTATTGAACTTGAATTTTTTTGATGCAGAAAAATTTAATATAGCAGCTTTATATGGCTAAATAAGTTCCAAATGCACTCCTACAGCGTTAACAACCTCTGCAATCAATTCTAAGCCGGTTATTGAGCACCTGGTAGAGTTGGTACGCTTTGTAGGGCTACAATTATTATATTTTGATAGACACTAGTTATTGTAGTAATTCGAAATATATTTTCTGTAGTTAATATTTACTGAAAAACGTAATTTTCAAACGTTTTAACGCACCTTAATACTAAACTATTAAACTTAATTTTTTTGGATGCAGAAAAATTTAATATAGCCACTTTATATAGTTAAATAAGCTCCAAATGCACTCCTACAGCGTTAACAGCCTCTGCAATCAATTCTATGCCGGCTGTTGAGCACCAGGTAGTCATGGCACGCATTGGAGGCCTTCAATTATTATATTTTGATCGGCACTAGGTATTATAGTAATTCGAAAAATATTTTCTGTAGTTAATATTTACTGAAGAACGTAATTTCCAAACGGTTTAACGCACCTTAATACTAAACCATTAAACTTGGATTTTTTGGATGCAGAAAAATTTAATATAGCAGCTTTATATGGCTAAATAAGCTCCAAATGCACTCCTACAGCTTTAACAACCTCTGCAATCAATTCTAAGGCGGTTATTGAGCACCTGGTAGTGATGGCACGCTCTGTAGGACTACAATTATTATATTTTGATCGACACTAGGTATTATAGTAATTCGAAATATAGTTTCTGTAGTAACTATTTACTGAAAAACGTGCTTTTCAAACGTTTTAACGCACCTTAATACTAAACCATTGAAATTGAATTTTTTGGATGCAGAAAAATTTAATATAACAGCTTTATATGACTAAATAAGCTCCAAATGAACCCCTACAGCGTTAACAACCTCTGCAGTCTATTCTAAGCCGGTTATTGAGCGCCTGGTAGTGATCGCACGCTTTGTAGGGCTACAATTATTATATTTTGATAGACACTAGGTATTGTAGTAATTCGAAATATATTTTCTGTAGTTAATATTTACTGAAAAACGTGCTTTACAGACGTTTTAACGACCTTTATACTAAACTATTGAACTTGAATTTTTTGGATGCGGAAAAATTTAATATAGCCAATTTAAATGGCTAAATAAGCTCCAAATGCACTACTACAGCTTTAACAACCTCTGCAATCAATTCTAAACCGGTTATCGAGCACCTGGTAGTGATGGCATGCTCTGTAGGACTACAATTATTATATTTTGATCGACACTAGGTATTATAGTAATTCGAAATATATTTTCTGTAGTTACTATTTACTGAAAAACGTGATTTTCAAACGTTTTAACGCAACTTAATACTAAACCATTGAACTTGAATTTTTTGGATGCAGAAAAATTTAATATAGCAGCTTTATATGGCTAAATAAGCTCCTAATGCACTCCTACAGCGTTAACAACCTCTGCAATCAATTCTAAGCCGGTTATAGAGCACCTGGTAGAGATGGTACGCTTTGTAGGGTTACAATTATTATATTTTGATAGACACCAGGTATTGTAGTAATTCGAAATATATTTTCTGTAGTAAATATTTACTGAAAAACGTGCTTTTCAGACGTTTTAACGCACCTTAATAGTAAACTATTTAACTTGAATTTTTTGGATGCAGAATAATTTAATATAGCAGCTTTATATGGCTAAGTCAGCTCCAAATGCACTCCTACAGCGTTAACAACCTCTGCAATCAATTCTAAGCCGGTTATCGAGCACCTGGTAGTGATGGCACGCTTTGTAGGGCTACAATTATAATATTTTGATCGACACTTAGTATTATAGTAATTCGAAATATATTTTCTGTAGTTAATATTTACTGAAAAACGTCCTTTTCAGACGTTTTAACGCACCTTAATACTAAACTATTGAACTTGAATTTTTTGGATGCAGAAAAATTTAATATAGCAGCTTTATATGGCTAAATAAGCTCCAAATGCACTCCAACAGCTTTATCAACCTCTGCAATCAATTCTAAGCCGGTTATCGAGCCCCTGGTAGTATTGGCACGCTTTGTAGGACTACAATTATTATATTTTGATGGACACTAGGTATTGCAGTAATTCGAAATATATTTTCTGTAGTTAATATTTACTGAAAAACGTAATTTTCAAACGTTTTACAACGAAAAACTTTTAACACTAATTAGTGAGGGACAATACACTAAACTAAATAAAGATCCAACACATACAATAGAAACAAAAATATACAGAACACTTTACAAACACAGAGAACAATTTACAGATTTTGTAAGACGTACGCTAACACCACACTACAGTAAACCACCACATTTTTATGGATTACCAAAGATACACAAACCAAATGTACCACTTAGGCCAATAGTTAGTTCTATAGGTTCTCCTTGTCACAGTTTAGCTAAATATTTACTTAAGATACTGACTCCTATATCAGGAAATACAGACACGTATATAAAGAACACGCCCCATTTCCTTGAAAAACTTAAAGAAGCAAACATAAACACACAACACTTAATGGTTAGTTTCGATGTAGTTAGTCTCTTCACTAATGTTCCAGTAGACAAAACACTCAACATCATTAAACATAAGCTACAAAACGATAACACATTACATACACGAACAACATTAAACGTTGGTACCATTATGGAACTTTTAACACTATGCATTAAAACGACATACTTTCAACTAAACAATGAATTTTACCAACAAGATTTCGGGATGGCAATGGGTTCACCTTTATCTCCCATTGTTAGTAACATTTTTATGGAAGACTTTGAACAACAACATGTCTACACGTACACCAACAAACCAGTAGTTTGGTGGAGATATGTCGATGATGTTTTTGCAATTTGGTCTCATGATATGGATGAGGTGGACAAATTTCTTGAACATATTAACAGTAAAGAAACCTCCATCAAATTCACATTAGAAACAGAGCAAAACAATCAGTTACACTTTCTTGATACACTAATCACACGCACAATAAATACTTTTGAAACATCAGTATACCGTAAGAAAACCAATACTAATAGGTACTTACATTTTAATTCTAACCATCACAAAAACATAAAGACAGGCGTTGTAAAAAGTCTTTACGACAGAGCCAAAGTTGTTTGCTCTAATGATACAATTTTCAAAAAAGAGAAAGAATTTATTATTAATGTTTTACAAGATAATGGCTATCCAGAGACTTTGTTCGGAACATTTTCAATACACGAAGCAATGCCACACACATACAAAGGAATGACACTCAAAAATATAATACTCTTACTATACCATATATTCCAGGCATATCTGACAAAATTAGACGAATTGGAAATAGATTCAATGTTAGGACGGTATTCAAAACGATGAATACTTTACGGTCAGTTCTTACAAAAACAAAACCGTTCAACGAAGAACAACATTCAAGGAATTGTATATATAGTATTCCCTGTGAATGCGGGAAATATTATATCGGTGAAACAACCAGGCCCTTAGCAGTAAGAGTTAAATAACATAAAAATATGTTGAAAACGTATCAATTCAATAAGTCTAAGCTGGCAGAACATGCTTGGGATGAAAACCATAAAATACAATGGGACAACACAAAGATCTTGTCTAAAGAATCGATGTCAACTAGGCGAAAAATTAAGGAAACGGCATACATTTTACTTAACGAAGAAAAATGCGTGTCGTCTTTCTCAATATTTTTAGACAATAGTTGGCTATCGATTCTTAAAGATGAGATCAAGTAGGTACAGATATCAACAAACGTCAATGTCAGAAAATTCATTGGAGGTTGGTCGTTTTTTCTTCCAGTGAAAAAAAGATAAGTTCTTGTTAGTTTTAATTGTTATTCGTTTATAACGAGGGCAGATTGTCCCTCGAAACGTTCGTTGTTAATATTTTCGTTATTTAATATTTCAATTTGCAGAGTGGCGAAATACCCATATAAGAAAATGAACTATGAATTCACGCCACAAAGAAGTTTCAGAGATTATCCTATATTTTCTGTAGTTAATATTTACTGAAAAACGTAATTTTCAAACGTTTTAACGCACATTAATAGTAAACTATTGAACTTGATTTTTTTGGATGCAGAATAATTTAATATAGCCACTTTATATGGCTAAATAAGCTCCAAATGCACTCCTACAGCGTTAACAACCTCTGCAATCAATTCTAAGCCGGTTATCGAGCACCTGGTAGTGATGGCACGCTCTGTAGGACTACAATTATTATATTTTGATCGACACTAGGTATTACAGTAATTCGAAATATATTTTCTATAGTTACTATTTACTGAAAAACGTGCTTTTCAAACGTTTTAACGCAACTTAATACTAAACCATTGAAATTGAATTTTTTGGATGCAGAATAATATAATATAGCAGCTTTATATGGCTAAATCAGCTCCAAATGCATTCCTACAGCGTTAACAACCTCTGCAATCAATTCTAAGCCGGTTATCGAGCACCTGGTAGTGATGGCACGCTTTGTAGGGCTACAATTATTATATTTTGATAGACACTAGGTATTGTAGTAATTCGAAATATATTTTCTGTAGTTAATATTTACTGAAAACGTGCTTTTCAAACGTTTTAACGCACCTTAATACTAAACTATTAAACTTGAATTTTTTGGATGCAGAAAAATTTAATATAGCAGCTTTATATGGCTAAATAAGCTCCAAATGCACCCCTACAGCGTTAACAACCTCTGCAATCAATTCTAAGCCGGTTATTGAGCACCTGGTAGAGATGGTACGCTTTGTAGGGCTACAATTATTATATTTTGATAGACACTAGGTATTGTAGTAATTCGAAATATATTTTCTGTAGTTAATATTTACTGAAAACGTGCTTTTCAGACGTTTTAACGCACCTTAATACTAAACTATTGAACTTGAATTTTTTGGATGCAGAAAAATTTAATATAGCAGCTTTATATGGCTAAATAAGCTCCAAATGCACCCCTACAGCGTTAACAACCTCTGCAATCAATTCTAAGCCGGTTATCGAGCACCTGGTAGTGATGGCACGCTTTGTAGGGCTACAATTATTATATTTTGATCGATACTAGGTATTATAGTAACTCGAAATATATTTTATGTAGTTACTATTTACTGAAAAACGTGCTTTTCAAACATTTTAACGCACCTTAATACTAAACCATAACACTTGAATTTTTTGGATGCAGAAAAATTTAATATAGCAGCTTTATATGGCTAAATAAGCTCCAAATGCACTCCTACAGCTTTAACAACTTCTGCAATCAATTCTAAGCCGGTTATCGAGCACCTGGTAGTGTTGGCACGCTTTGTAGGGCTACAATTATTATATTTTGATAGACACTAGGTATTGTAGTAATTCGAAATATATTTTCTGTAGTTAATATTTACTGAAAAACGTAATTTTCAAACGTTTTAACGCACCTTAATACTAAACTATTAAACTTTATTTTTTTGGATGCAGAAAAATTTAATATAGCCACTTTATATGGCTAAATAAGCTCCAAATGCACTCCTACAGCGTTAACAACCTCTGCAATTAATTCTAAGCCGGCTGTTGAGCACCAGGTAGTGATGGCACGCATTGGAGGCCTTCAATTATTATATTTTGACCGGCACTAGGTATTATAGTAATTCGAAAAATATTTTCTGTAGATAATATTTACAGAAGAACGTAATTTCCAAACGTTTTAACGCACCTTAATACTAAACCATTAAACTTGGATCTTTTGGATGCAGAAAAATTTAATATAGCAGCTTTATATGGCTAAATAAGCTCCAAATGCACTCCTACAGCTTTAACAACCTCTGCAATCAATTCTAAGCCGGTTATCGAGCACCTGGTAGTGATGGCACGCTCTGTAGGACTACAATTATTATATTTTGATCGACACTAGGTATTATAGTAATTCGAAATATATTTTCTGTAGTTACTATTTACTGAAAAACGTGCTTTTCAAACGTTTTAATGCACCTTAATACTAAACCATTGAAATTGAATTTTTTGGATGCAGAAAAATTTAATATAGCAGCTTTATATGGCTAAATAAGTTCCAAACGCACCTCTACAGCGTTAACAACCTCTGCAATCAATTCTAAGCCGGTTATTGAGCACCTGGTAGTGATGGCACGCTTTGTAGGACTACAATTATTATATTTTGATCGACACTAGGTATTATAGTAATTCGAAATATATTTTCTGTAGTTAATATTTACTGAAAAAGTTGCTTTTTAAACGTTTTATCGCACCTTAATACTAAACCATTAAACTTGAAGTTTTTGGATGCAGAAAAATTTAAAATAGCAGCTTTATATGGCCAAATAAGCTCCAAATGCACTCCTACAGCGTTAACAACCTCTGCAATCAATTCTAAGCCGTTTATTGAGCACCTGGTAGTGATGGCACGCTTTGTAGGGCTACAATTATTATATTTTGATTGACACTAGATTTGTAGTAATTCGAAATATATTTTCTGTAGTTAATATTTACTGATAAACTTGCTTTTCAGACGTTTTAACGCACCTTAATACTAAACTATTGAACTTGAATTTTTTGATGCAGAAAAATTTAAAATAGCAGCTTTATATGGCTAAATAAGTTCCAAATGCACTCCTACAGCGTTAACAACCTCTGCAATCAATTCTAAGCCGGTTATAGAGCACCTGGTAGAGATGGTACGCTTTGTAGGGCTACAATTATTATATTTTGACAGACAATAGGTATTGTAGTAATTCGAAATATATTTACTGTAGTTAATATTTACTGAAAAACGTGCTTTTCAGACGTTTTAACGCACCTTTATAGTAAACTATTAAACTTGAATTTTTTGGATGCGGAATAATTTAATATAGCAGCTTTATATGGCTAAGTCAGCTCCAAATGCATTCCTATAGCGTTAACAACCTCTGCAATCAATTCTAAGCCGGTTATCGAGCACCTGGTAGTGATGGCACGCTTTGTAGGGCTACAATTATAATATTTTGATCGATACTAGGTACTATAGTAATTCGAAATATATTTTACGTAGTTACTATTTACTGAAAAACGTGCTTTTCAAACGTTTTAACGCACCTTAATACTAAACCATGGAACTTGAATTTTTTGGATGCAGAAAAATTTAATATAGCAGCTTTATATGGCTAAATAAGCTCCAAATGCACTCTTAAAGCGTTAACAACCTCTGCAATCAATTCTAAGCCGGTTATTGAGAACCTGGTAGTGTTGGCACGCTTTGTAGGGCTACAATTATTATATTTTGATCGACACTTAGTATTATAGTAATTCGAAATATATTTTCTGTAGCTACTATTTACTGAAAAACGTCCTTTTCAAACGTTTTAACGCACCTTAATACTAAACTATTGAACTTGAATTTTTTGGATGCAGAAAAATTTAATATAGCAGCTTTATATGGCTAAATAAGCTCCAAATGCACCGCTTCAGCGTTACCAACCTCTGCAATCAATTCTAAGCCGGCTATTGAGCACCAGGTAGTGATGGCACGCATTGGAGGCCATCAATTATTAAATTTTGATAGACACTAGGTATTGTAGTAATTCGAAATATATTTTCTGTAGTTAATATTTACTGAAAAACGTAATTTTCAAACGTTTTAACGCACCTTAATAGTAAACTATTGAACTTGATTTTTTTGGATGCAGAAAGATTTAATATAGCGTCTTTATATGGCTAAATAAGTTCCAAATGCACTCCTACAGCTTTAACAACCTCTGCAATCAATTATAAGCCGGTTATCGAGCACCTGGTAGTGATGGCACGCTCTGTAGGAATACAATTATTATATTTTGATCGGCACTAGGTATTATAGTAATTCGAAAAATATTTTCTGTAGTTAATATTTACTGAAAAACGTAATTTTCAAACGTTTTAACGCACCTTAATACTAAACCATCAAACTTGAATTTTTTGGATGCAGAAAAATTTAAAATATCAGCTTTATATGGCTAAATAAGCTCCAAATGCACTCCTACAACGTTAACAATCTCTGCAATCAATTCTAAGCCGTTTATTGAGCACCTGGTAGTGATGGCACGCGTTGTAGGGCTACAATTATTATATTTTGATTGACAACTAGATATTGTAGTAATTCGAAATATATTTTCTGTAGTTAATATTTACTGAAAAACGTGCTTTTCAGACGTTTTAACGCACCTTAATAGTAAAGTATTGAACTTGAATCTTTTGGATGCAGAATAATTTAATATAGCAGCTTTGTATGGCTAAATAAGTTCCAAATGCACTGCTACAGCGTTAACAACCTCTGCAATCAATTCTAAGCCGGTTATTGAGCACCTGGTAGAGATGGTACGCTTTGTAGGGCTACAATTAATATATTTTGATAGACACTAGGTATTGTAGTAATTCGAAATATATTTTCTGTAGTTAATATTTACTGAAAAACGTGCTTTTCAGACGTTTTAACGCACCTTAATAGTAAAGTATTGAACTTGAATCTTTTGGATGCAGAATAATTTAATATAGCAGCTTTATATGGTTAAATCAGCTCCAAATGCACTCCTACAGCGTTAACAACCTCTGCAATCAATTCTAAGCCGGTTATCGAGCACCTGGTAGTGATGGCACGCTTTGTAGGGCTACAATTATTATATTTTGATCGATACTAGGTATTATAGTAATTCGAAATATATTTTATGTAGTTACTATTTACTGAAAAACGTGCTTTTCAAACGTTTTAACGCACCTTAATACTAAACCATGGAACTTGAATTTTTTGGATGCAGAAAAATTTAATATAGCAGCTTTATATGGCTAAATAAGCTCCAAATGCACTCCTACAGCTTTAACAACCTCTGCAATCAATTCTAAGCCGGTTATCGAGCACCTGGTAGTGTTGGCACGCTTTGTAGGGCTACAATTATTATATTTTGATAGACACTAGGTATTGTAGTAATTCGAAATATATTTTCTGTAGTTAATATTTACTGAAAAACGTGCTTTACAGACGTTTTAACGACCTTAATACTAAACTATTGAACTTGAATTTATTGGATGCAGAAAAATTTAATATAGCCAATTTAATGGCTAAATAAGCTCCAAATGCACTCCTACAGCTTTAACAACCTCTGTAATCAATTCTAAGCCGGTTATTGAGCACCTGGTAGTAATGGCACGCTCTGTAGGACTACAATTATTATATTTTGATCGACACTAGGTATTATAGTAATTCGAAATATATTTTCTGTAGTTACTATTGAGCACCAGGTAGTGATGGCACGCATTGGAGGCCTTTAATTATTATATTTTGATCGGCACTAGGTATTATAGTAATTCGAAAAATATTTTCTGTAGTTAATATTTACTGAAGAACGTAATTTTCAAACGTTTTAACGCACCTTAATACTAAACCATTAAACTGGGATTTTTTGGATGCAGAAAAATTTAACATAGCAGCTTTATATGGCTAAATCAGCTCCAAATGCATTCCTACAGCTTTAACAACCTCTGCAATCAATTCTAAGCCGGTTACCGAGCACCTGGTAGTGTTGGCACGCTTTGTAGGGCTACAATTATTATATTTTGATAGACACTAGGTATTGTAGTAATTCGAAATATATTTTCTGTAGTAAATATTTACTGAAAAACGTAATTTTCAAACGTTTTAACGCACCTTAATACTAAACTATTAAACTTGTTTTTTTTTGGATGCAGAAAAATTTAATATAGCAGCTTTATATGGCTAAATAAGCTCCAAATGCACTCCTGCAGCGTTAACAACCTCTGCAATCAATTCTAAGCCGGTTATTGAGCACCTGGTAGAGATGGTACGCTTTGTAGGGCTAGAATTATTATATTTTGATAGACACTAGGTATTGTAGTAATTCGAAATATATTTTCTGTAGTTAATATTTACTGAAAAACGTGCTTTTCAGACGTTTTAACGCACCTTAATACTAAACTATTGCACTTGAATTTTTTGGATGCAGAATAATTTAATATAGCAGCTTTATATAGCTAAATCAGCTCCAAATGCACTCCTACAGCGTTAACAACCTCTGCAATCAATTCTAAGCCGGTTATCGAGCACCTGGTAGTGATGGCACGCTCTGTAGGACTACAATTATTATATTTTGATCGACACTAGGTATTACAGTAATTCGAAATATATTTTCTATAGTTACTATTTACTGAAAAACGTGCTTTTCAAACGTTTTAACGCAACTTAATACTAAACCATTGAAATTGAATTTTTTGGATGCAGAATAATATAATATAGCAGCTTTATATGGCTAAATCAGCTCCAAATGCATTCCTACAGCGTTAACAACCTCTGCAATCAATTCTAAGCCGGTTATCGAGCACCTGGTAGTGATGGCACGCTTTGTAGGGCTACAATTATTATATTTTGATAGACACTAGGTATTGTAGTAATTCGAAATATATTTTCTGTAGTTAATATTTACTGAAAACGTGCTTTTCAAACGTTTTAACGCACCTTAATACTAAACTATTAAACTTGAATTTTTTGGATGCAGAAAAATTTAATATAGCAGCTTTATATGGCTAAATAAGCTCCAAATGCACCCCTACAGCGTTAACAACCTCTGCAATCAATTCTAAGCCGGTTATTGAGCACCTGGTAGAGATGGTACGCTTTGTAGGGCTACAATTATTATATTTTGATAGACACTAGGTATTGTAGTAATTCGAAATATATTTTCTGTAGTTAATATTTACTGAAAACGTGCTTTTCAGACGTTTTAACGCACCTTAATACTAAACTATTGAACTTGAATTTTTTGGATGCAGAAAAATTTAATATAGCAGCTTTATATGGCTAAATAAGCTCCAAATGCACCCCTACAGCGTTAACAACCTCTGCAATCAATTCTAAGCCGGTTATCGAGCACCTGGTAGTGATGGCACGCTTTGTAGGGCTACAATTATTATATTTTGATCGATACTAGGTATTATAGTAACTCGAAATATATTTTATGTAGTTACTATTTACTGAAAAACGTGCTTTTCAAACGTTTTAACGCACCTTAATACTAAACCATAACACTTGAATTTTTTGGATGCAGAAAAATTTAATATAGCAGCTTTATATGGCTAAATAAGCTCCAAATGCACTCCTACAGCTTTAACAACTTCTGCAATCAATTCTAAGCCGGTTATCGAGCTCCTGGTAGTGTTGGCACGCTTTGTAGGGCTACAATTATTATATTTTGATAGACACTAGGTATTGTAGTAATTCGAAATATATTTTCTGTAGTTAATATTTACTGAAAAACGTAATTTTCAAACGTTTTAACTCACCTTAATACTAAACTATTAAACTTTATTTTTTTGGATGCAGAAAAACTTAATATAGCCACTTTATATGGCTAAATAAGCTCCAAATGCACTCCTACAGCGTTAACAACCTCTGCAATTAATTCTAAGCCGGCTGTTGAGCACCAGGTAGTGATGGCACGCATTGGAGGCCTTCAATTATTATATTTTGACCGGCACTAGGTATTATAGTAATTCGAAAAATATTTTCTGTAGATAATATTTACTGAAGAACGTAATTTCCAAACGTTTTAACGCACCTTAATACTAAATCATTAAACTTGGATCTTTTGGATGCAGAAAAATTTAATATAGCAGCTTTATATGGCTAAATAAGCTCCAAATGCACTCCTACAGCTTTAACAACATCTGCAATCAATTCTAAGCCGGTTATCGAGCACCTGGTAGTGATGGCACGCTCTGTAGGACTACAATTATTATATTTTGATCGACACTAGGTATTATAGTAATTCGAAATATATTTTCTGTAGTTACTATTTACTGAAAAACGTGCTTTTCAAACGTTTTAACGCACCTTAATACTAAACCATTGAAATTGAATTTTTTGGATGCAGAAAAATTTAATTAAGCAGCTTTATATGGCTAAATAAGTTCCAAACGCACCTCTACAGCGTTAACAACCTCTGCAATCAATTCTAAGCCGGTTATTGAGCACCTGGTAGTGATGGCACGCTTTGTAGGACTACAATTATTATATTTTGATCGACACTAGGTATTATAGTAATTCGAAATATATTTTCTGTAGTTAATATTTACTGAAAAAGTTGCTTTTTAAAGGTTTTATCGCACCTTAATACTAAACCATTAAACTTGAAGTTTTTGGATGCAGAAAAATTTAAAATAGCAGCTTTATATGGCCAAATAAGCTCCAAATGCACTCCTACAGCGTTAACAACCTCTGCAATCAATTCTAAGCCGTTTATTGAGCACCTGGTAGTGATGGCACGCTTTGTAGGGCTACAATTATTATATTTTGATTGACACTAGATTTGTAGTAATTCGAAATATATTTTCTGTAGTTAATATTTACTGATAAGCGTGCTTTTCAGACGTTTTAACGCACCTTAATACTAAACTATTGAACTTGAATTTTTTGATGCAGAAAAATTTAATATAGCAGCTTTATATGGCTAAATAAGTTCCAAATGCACTCCTACAGCGTTAGCAACCTCTGCAATCAATTCTAAGCCGGCTATTGAGCACCAGGTAGTGATGGCACGCATTGGAGGCCATCAATTATTAAATTTTGATAGACACTAGGTATTGTAGTAATTCGAAATATATTTTCTGTAGTTAATATTTACTGAAAAACGTAATTTTCAAACGTTTTAACGCACCTTAATAGTAAACTATTGAACTTGATTTTTTTGGATGCAGAAAGATTTAATATAGCGTCTTTATATGGCTAAATAAGTTCCAAATGCACTCCTACAGCTTTAACAACCTCTGCAATCAATTATAAGCCGACTATCGAGCACCTGGTAGTGATGGCACGCTCTGTAGGAATACAATTATTATATTTTGATCGGCACTAGGTATTATAGTAATTCGAAAAATATTTTCTGTAGTTAATATTTACTGAAAAACGTAATTTTCAAACGTTTTAACGCACCTTAATACTAAACCATCAAACTTGAATTTTTTGGATGCAGAAAAATTTAAAATATCAGCTTTATATGGCTAAATAAGTTCCAAACGCACCTCTACAGCGTTAACAACCTCTGCAATCAATTCTAAGCCGGTTATTGAGCACCTGGTAGTGATGGCACGCGTTGTAGGGCTACAATTATTATATTTTGATTGACAACTAGATATTGTAGTAATTCGAAATATATTTTCTGTAGTTAATATTTACTGAAAAACGTGCTTTTCAGACGTTTTAACGCACCTTAATACTAAACTATTGAACTTGAATTTTTTGGATGCAGAAAAATTTAATATAGCAGCTAAATAAGCTCCAAATGGACTCCTACAGCGTTAACAACCTCTGCAATCAATTCTAAGCCGGTTATTGAGCACCTGGTAGAGATGGTACGCTTTGTAGGGCTACAATTAATATATTTTGATAGACACTAGGTATTGTAGTAATTCGAAATATATTTTCTGTAGTTAATATTTACTGAAAAACGTGCTTTTCAGACGTTTTAACGCACCTTAATAGTAAAGTATTGAACTTGAATCTTTTGGATGCAGAATAATTTAATATAGCAGCTTTATATGGTTAAATCAGCTCCAAATGCACTCCTACAGCGTTAACAACCTCTGCAATCAATTCTAAGCCGGTTATCGAGCACCTGGTAGTGATGGCACGCTTTGTAGGGCTACAATTATTATATTTTGATAGACACTAGGTATTGTAGTAATTCGAAATATATTTTATGTAGTTACTATTTACTGAAAAACGTGCTTTTCAAACGTTTTAACGCACCTTAATACTAAACCATGGAACTTGAATTTTTTGGATGCAGAAAAATTTAATATAGCAGCTTTATATGGCTAAATAAGCTCCAAATGCACTCCTACAGCTTTAACAACCTCTGCAATCAATTCTAAGCCGGTTATCGAGCACCTGGTAGTGTTGGCACGCTTTGTAGGGCTACAATTATTATATTTTGATAGACACTAGGTATTGTAGTAATTCGAAATATATTTTCTGTAGTTAATATTTACTGAAAAACGTGCTTTACAGACGTTTTAACGACCTTCATACTAAACTATTGAACTTGAATTTATTGGATGCAGAAAAATTTAATATAGCCAATTTAATGGCTAAATAAGCTCCAAATGCACTCCTACAGCTTTAAAAACCTCTGTAATCAATTCTAAGCCGGTTATTGAGCACCTGGTAGTAATGGCACGCTCTGTAGGACTACAATTATTATATTTTGATCGACACTAGGTATTATAGTAATTCGAAATATATTTTCTGTAGTTACTATTGAGCACCAGGTAGTGATGGCACGCATTGGAGGCCTTTAATTATTATATTTTGATCGGCACTAGGTATTATAGTAATTCGAAAAATATTTTCTGTAGTTAATATTTACTGAAGAACGTAATTTTCAAACGTTTTAACGCACCTTAATACTAAACCATTAAACTGGGATTTTTTGGATGCAGAAAAATTTAACATAGCAGCTTTATATGGCTAAATCAGCTCCAAATGCATTCCTACAGCTTTAACAACCTCTGCAATCAATTCTAAGCCGGTTACCGAGCACCTGGTAGTGTTGGCACGCTTTGTAGGGCTACAATTATTATATTTTGATAGACACTAGGTATTGTAGTAATTCGAAATATATTTTCTGTAGTTACTATTTACTGAAAAACGTGCTTTTCAAACGATTTAACGCAACTTAATGCTAAACCATTGAAATTGAATTTTTGGGATGCAGAAAAATTTAATATAGCAGCTTTATATGGCTAAATAAGCTCCAAATGCACCCCTACAGCGTTAACAACCTCTGCAATCAATTCTAAGCCGGCTATTGAGCACCAGGTAATGATGGCACGCATTGGAGGCCTTCAATTATTATATTTTGATCGGCACTAGGTATTATAGTAATTCGAAAAATATTTTCTATAGTTAATATTTACTGAAGAACGTAATTTCCAAACGTTTTAACGCACCTTAATACTAAACCATTAAACTTGTATTTTTTGGATGCAGAAAAATTGAATATAGCAGCTTTATATGGCTAAAAAGCTCCAAATGCACTCCTACAGCTTTAACAACCTCTGCAATCAATTCTAAGCCGGTTATTGAGCGCCTGGTAGTGATGGCACGCTTTGTAGGACTACAATTAATATATTTTGATCGCCACTAGGTATTATAGTAATTCGAAATATACTTTCTGTAGTTAATATTTACTGAAAAACGTGATTTTCAAACGTTTTAACGCACCTTAATACTAAACCATTGAAATTGAATTTTTTGGATGCAGAAAAATTTAATATAGCAGCTTTATATGACTCAATAAGCTCCAAATGAACCCCTACAACGTTAACAACCTCTGCAATCAATTCTAAGCCGGTTATTGAGCGCCTGGTAGTGATGGCACGCTTTGTAGGACTACAATTAATATATTTTGATCGACACTAGGTATTATAGTAATTCGAAATATATTTTCTGTAGTTAATATTTACTGAAAAAGTTGCTTTTCAAACGTTTTATCGCACCTTAATACTAAACTATGGAACTTGAATTTTTTGGATGCAGAAAAATTTAATATAGCAGCTTTGTATATCTAAATAAGCTCCAAATGCACTCCTACAGCTTTAACAACCTCTGCAATCAATTCTAAGCCGGTTATCGAGCACCTGGTAGTGTTGGCACGCTTTGTAGGGCAACAATTATTATATTTTGATAGACACTAGGTATTGTAGTAATTCGAAATATATTTTCTGTAGTAAATATTTACTGAAAAACGTAATTTTCAAACGTTTTAACGCACCTTAATACTAAACTATTAAACTTGTTTTTTTTTGGATGCAGAAAAATTTAATATAGCAGCTTTATATGGCTAAATAAGCTCCAAATGCACTCCTGCAGCGTTAACAACCTCTGCAATCAATTCTAAGCCGGTTATTGAGCACCTGGTAGAGATGGTACGCTTTGTAGGGCTAGAATTATTATATTTTGATAGACACTAGGTATTGTAGTAATTCGAAATATATTTTCTGTAGTTAATATTTACTGAAAAACGTGCTTTTCAAACGTTTTAACGCAACTTAATACTAAACCATTGAAATTGAATTTTTTGGATGCAGAATAATATAATATAGCAGCTTTATATGGCTAAATCAGCTCCAAATGCATTCCTACAGCGTTAACAACCTCTGCAATCAATTCTAAGCCGGTTATCGAGCACCTGGTAGTGATGGCACGCTTTGTAGGGCTACAATTATTATATTTTGATAGACACTAGGTATTGTAGTAATTCGAAATATATTTTCTGTAGTTAATATTTACTGAAAACGTGCTTTTCAAACGTTTTAACGCACCTTAATACTAAACTATTAAACTTGAATTTTTTGGATGCAGAAAAATTTAATATAGCAGCTTTATATGGCTAAATAAGCTCCAAATGCACCCCTACAGCGTTAACAACCTCTGCAATCAATTCTAAGCCGGTTATTGAGCACCTGGTAGAGATGGTACGCTTTGTAGGGCTACAATTATTATATTTTGATAGACACTAGGTATTGTAGTAATTCGAAATATATTTTCTGTAGTTAATATTTACTGAAAACGTGCTTTTCAGACGTTTTAACGCACCTTAATACTAAACTATTGAACTTGAATTTTTTGGATGCAGAAAAATTTAATATAGCAGCTTTATATGGCTAAATAAGCTCCAAATGCACCCCTACAGCGTTAACAACCTCTGCAATCAATTCTAAGCCGGTTATCGAGCACCTGGTAGTGATGGCACGCTTTGTAGGGCTACAATTATTATATTTTGATCGATACTAGGTATTATAGTACCTCGAAATATATTTTATGTAGTTACTATTTACTGAAAAACGTGCTTTTCAAACGTTTTAACGCACCTTAATACTAAACCATAACACTTGAATTTTTTGGATGCAGAAAAATTTAATATAGCAGCTTTATATGGCTAAATAAGCTCCAAATGCACTCCTACAGCTTTAACAACTTCTGCAATCAATTCTAAGCCGGTTATCGAGCACCTGGTAGTGTTGGCACGCTTTGTAGGGCTACAATTATTATATTTTGATAGACACTAGGTATTGTAGTAATTCGAAATATATTTTCTGTAGTTAATATTTACTGAAAAACGTAATTTTCAAACGTTTTAACTCACCTTAATACTAAACTATTAAACTTTATTTTTTTGGATGCAGAAAAATTTAATATAGCCACTTTATATGGCTAAATAAGCTCCAAATGCACTCCTACAGCGTTAACAACCTCTGCAATTAATTCTAAGATGGCTGTTGAGCACCAGGTAGTGATGGCACGCATTGGAGGCCTTCAATTATTATATTTTGACCGGCACTAGGTATTATAGTAATTCGAAAAATATTTTCTGTAGATAATATTTACTGAAGAACGTAATTTCCAAACGTTTTAACGCACCTTAATACTAAACCATTAAACTTGGATCTTTTGGATGCAGAAAAATTTAATATAGCAGCTTTATATGGCTAAATAAGCTCCAAATGCACTCCTACAGCTTTAACAACATCTGCAATCAATTCTAAGCCGGTTATCGAGCACCTGGTAGTGATGGCAAGCTCTGTAGGACTACAATTATTATATTTTGATCGACACTAGGTATTATAGTAATTCGAAATATATTTTCTGTAGTTACTATTTACTGAAAAACGTGCTTTTCAAACGTTTTAACGCACCTTAATACTAAACCATTGAAATTGAATTTTTTGGATGCAGAAAAATTTAATATAGCAGCTTTATATGGCTAAATAAGTTCCAAACGCACCTCTACAGCGTTAACAACCTCTGCAATCAATTCTAAGCCGGTTATTGAGCACCTGGTAGTGATGGCACGCTTTGTAGGACTACAATTATTATATTTTGATCGACACTAGGTATTATAGTAATTCGAAATATATTTTCTGTAGTTAATATTTACTGAAAAAGTTGCTTTTTAAAGGTTTTATCGCACCTTAATACTAAACCATTAAACTTGAAGTTTTTGGATGCAGAAAAATTTAAAATAGCAGCTTTATATGGCCAAATAAGCTCCAAATGCACTCCTACAGCGTTAACAACCTCTGCAATCAATTCTAAGCCGTTTATTGAGCACCTGGTAGTGATGGCACGCTTTGAAGGGCTACAATTATTATATTTTGATTGACACTAGATTTGTAGTAATTCGAAATATATTTTCTGTAGTTAATATTTACTGATAAGCGTGCTTTTCAGACGTTTTAACGCACCTTAATACTAAACTATTGAACTTGAATTTTTTGATGCAGAAAAATTTAATATAGCAGCTTTATATGGCTAAATAAGTTCCAAATGCACTCCTACAGCGTTAACAACCTCTGCAATCAATTCTAAGCCGGTTATTGAGCACCTGGTAGAGATGGTACGCTTTGTAGGGCTACAATTATTATATTTTGACAGACAATAGGTATTGTAGTAATTCGAAATATATTTACTGTAGTTAATATTTACTGAAAAACGTGCTTTTCAGACGTTTTAACGCACCTTAATAGTAAACTATTGAACTTGAATTTTTTGGATGCAGAATAATTTAATATAGCAGCTTTATATGGCTAAGTCAGCTCCAAATGCATTCCTATAGCGTTAACAACCTCTGCAATCAATTCTAAGCCGGTTATCGAGCACCTGGTAGTGATGGCACGCTTTGTAGGGCTACAATTATAATATTTTGATCGATACTAGGTACTATAGTAATTCGAAATATATTTTACCTAGTTACTATTTACTGAAAAACGTGCTTTTCAAACGTTTTAACGCACCTTAATACTAAACCATGGAACTTGAATTTTTTGGATGCAGAAAAATTTAATATAGCAGCTTTATAAGGCTAAATAAGCTCCAAATGCACTCCTAAAGCGTTAACAACCTCTGCAATCAATTCTAAGCCGGTTATTGAGCACCTGGTAGTGTTGGCACGCTTTGTAGGGCTACAATTATTTTATTTTGATCGACACTTAGTATTATAGTAATTCGAAATATATTTTCTGTAGTTAATATTTACTGAAAAACGTCCTTTTCAAACGTTTTAACGCACCTTAATACTAAACTATTGAACTTGAATTTTTTGGATGCAGAAAAATTTAATATAGCAGCTTTATATGGCTAAATAAGCTCCAACTGCACCCCAACAGCTTTATCAACCTCTGCAATCAATTCTAAGCCGGTTATCGAGCCCCTGGTAGTATTGGCACGCTTTGTAGGACTACAGTTATTATATTTTAATCGACACTAGATATTACAGTAATTCGAAATATACTTTCTATAGTTACTATTTACTGAAAAACGTCCTTTTCAAACGTTTTAACGCACCTTAATACTAAACTATTGAACTTGAATTTTTTGGATGCAGAAAAATTTAATATAGCAGATTTATATGGCTAACTAAGCTCCAAATGCACCGCTTCAGCGTTACCAACCTCTGCAATCAATTCTAAGCCGGCTATTGAGCACCAGGTAGTGATGGCACGCATTGGAGGCCATCAATTATTAAATTTTGATAGACACTAGGTATTGTAGTAATTCGAAATATATTTTCTGTAGTTAATATTTACTGAAAAACGTAATTTTCAAACGTTTTAACGCACCTTAATAGTAAACTATTGAACTTGATTTTTTTGGATGCAGAAAGATTTAATATAGCGTCTTTATATGGCTAAATAAGTTCCAAATGCACTCCTACAGCTTTAACAACCTCTGCAATCAATTATAAGCCGGTTATCGAGCACCTGGTAGTGATGGCACGCTCTGTAGGAATACAATTATTATATTTTGATCGGCACTAGGTATTATAGTAATTCGAAAAATATTTTCTGTAGTTAATATTTACTGAAAAACGTAATTTTCAAACGTTTTAACCCACCTTAATACTAAACCATCAAACTTGAATTTTTTGGATGCAGAAAAATTTAAAATATCAGCTTTATATAGCTAAATAAGCTCCAAATGCACTCCTACAACGTTAACAACCTCTGCAATCAATTCTAAGCCGTTTATTGAGCACCTGGTAGTGATGGCACGCGTTGTAGGGCTACAATTATTATATTTTGATTGAAAACTAGATATTGTAGTAATTCGAAATATATTTTCTGTAGTTAATATTTACTGAAAAACGTGCTTTTCAGACGTTTTAACGCACCTTAATACTAAACTATTGAACTTGAATTTTTTGGATGCAGAAAAATTTAATATAGCAGCTTTGTATGGCTAAATAAGTTCCAAATGCACTGCTACAGCGTTAACAACCTCTGCAATCAATTCTAAGCCGGTTATTGAGCACCTGGTAGAGATGGTACGCTTTGTAGGGCTACAATTAATATATTTTGATAGACACTAGGTATTGTAGTAATTCGAAATATATTTTCTGTAGTTAATATTTACTGAAAAACGTGCTTTTCAGACGTTTTAACGCACCTTAATAGTAAAGTATTGAACTTGAATCTTTTGGATGCAGAATAATTTAATATAGCAGCTTTATATGGTTAAATCAGCTCCAAATGCACTCCTACAGCGTTAACAACCTCTGCAATCAATTCTAAGCCGGTTATCGAGCACCTGGTAGTGATGGCACGCTTTGTAGGGCTACAATTATTATATTTTGATCGATACTAGGTATTATAGTAATTCGAAATATATTTTATGTAGTTACTATTTACTGAAAAACGTGCTTTTCAAACGTTTTAACGCACCTTAATACTAAACCATGGAACTTGAATTTTTTGGATGCAGAAAAATTTAATATAGCAGCTTTATATGGCTAAATAAGCTCCAAATGCACTCCTACAGCTTTAACAACCTCTGCAATCAATTCTAAGCCGGTTATCGAGCACCTGGTAGTGTTGGCACGCTTTGTAGGGCTACAATTATTATATTTTGATAGACACTAGTTATTGTAGTAATTCGAAATATATTTTCTGTAGTTAATATTTACTGAAAAACGTAATTTTCAAACGTTTTAACGCACCTTAATACTAAACTATTAAACTTGTTTTTTTTGGATGCAAAAAAATTTAATATAGCAGCTTTATATGGCTAAATAAGCTCCAAATGCACTCCTGCAGCGTTAACAACCTCTGCAATCAATTCTAAGCCGGTTATTGAGCACCTGGTAGAGATGGTACGCTTTGTAGGGCTAGAATTATTATATTTTGATAGACACTAGGTATTGTAGTAATTCGAAATATATTTTCTGTAGTTAATATTTACTGAAAAACGTGCTTTTCAGACGTTTTAACGCACCTTAATACTAAACTATTGCACTTGAATTTTTTGGATGCAGAATAATTTAATATAGCTGCTTTATATAGCTAAATCAGCTCCAAATGCACTCCTACAGCGTTAACAACCTCTGCAATCAATTCTAAGCCGGTTATCGAGCACCTGGTAGTGATGGCACGCTTTGTAGGGCTACAATTATTATATTTTGATCGACACTAGGTATTATAGTAATTCGAAATATATTTTCTGTAGTTAATATTTACTGAAAAAGTTGCTTTTCAAACGTTTTATCGCACCTTAATACTAAACCATGAAACTTGAATTTTTTGGATGCAGAAAAATTTAATATAGCAGCTTTATATGGCTAAATAAGCTCCAAATGCACTCCTACAGCTTTAACAACCTCTGCAATCAATTCTAAGCCGGTTATCGAGCACCTGGTAGAGATGGCACGCTTTGTAGGGCTACAATTATTATATTTTGATCGATACTAGGTATTATAGTAATTCTAAATATATTTTTTGTAGTTACTATTTACTGAAAAACGTGCTTTTCAAACGTTTTAACGCACCTTAATACTAAACCATGAAACTTGAATTTTTAGGATGCAGAAAAATATAATATAGCAGCTTTATATGGCTAAATAAGCTCCAAATGCACCCCTACAGCGTTAACAACCTCTGCAATCAATTCTAAGCCGGCTATTGAGCACCAGGTAGTGATGGTACGCATTGGAGGCCTTCAATTATTATATTTTGATCGGCACTAGGTATTATAGTAATTCGAAATATATTTTCTGTAGTTAATATTTACTGAAAAAGTTGCTTTTCAAACGTTTTATCGCACCTTAATACTAAACCATTGAACTTGAATTTTTTGGATGCAGAAAAATTTAAAATAGCATCTCTATATGGCTGAATAAGCTCCAAATGCACTCTTACAGCGTTAACAACCTCTGCAATCAATTCTAAGCCGGTTATTGAGCACCTGGTAGTGATGGCACTCCTTGTATGGCTACAATTATTATATTTTGATAGACACTGGGTATTGTAGTAATTCGAAATATATTTTCTGTAGTTAATATTTACTGAAGAACGTAATTTCCAAACGTTTTAACGCACCTTAATACTAAACCATTAAACTTGGATTTTTTAGATGCAGAAGAATTTAATATAGCAGTTTTATATGGCTAAAAAGCCTCAAATGCACTCCTACAGCTTTAGCAACCTCTGCAATCAATTCTAAGCCGGTTATCGAGCACCTGGTAGTGATGGCACGCTCTGTAGGACTACAATTATTATATTTTGATCGACACTAGTTATTATAGTAACTCGAAATATATTTTCTGTAGTTACTATTTACTGAAAAACGTGCTTTTCAAACGTTTTAACGCACCTTAATACTAAACCATTGAAATTGAATTTTTTGGATGCAGAAAAATTTAATATAGCAACTTTATATGACTAAATAAGCTCCAAATGAACCCCTACCGCGTTAGCAACCACTGCAATCAATTCTAAGCCGGTTATTGAGCGCCTGGTAGTGATGGCACGCTTTGTAGGGCTACAATTATTATATTTTGATAGACACTAGGTATTATAGTAATTCGAAATATATTTTCTGTAGTTACTATTTACTGAAAAACCTGCTTTTCAAACGTTTTAACGCACCTTAATACTAAACCATGGAACTTGAATTTTTTGGATGCAGAAAAATTTAATATAGCAGCTTTGTATGGCTAAATAAGCTCCAAATGCACTCCTACAGCTTTAACAACCTCTGCAATCAATTCTAAGCCGGTTATGGAGCACCTGGTAGTGATGGCACGCTTTGTAGGGCTACAATTATTATACTTTGATCGATACTAGGTATTATAGTAATTCGAAATATATTTTATGTAGTTACTATTTACTGAAAACCCTGCTTTTCAAACGTTTTAACGCACCTTAATACTAAAACATTGAACTTGAATTTTTTGGATGCAGAAAAATTTAATATAGCAGCTTTGTATGGCTAAATAAGCTCCAAATGCACTCCTACAGCTTTAACAACCTCTGCAATCAATTCTAAGCCGGTTATCGAGCACCTGGTAGTGTTGGCACGCTTTGTAGGGCTACAATTATTATATTTTGATAGACACTAGGTATTATAGTAATTCGAAATATTTTTTCTGTAGTTACTATTTACTGAAAAACGTGCTTTTCAAACGTTTTAACGCAACTTAATACTAAACCATTGAAATTGAATTTTTTGGATGCAGAAAAATTTAATATAGCAGCTTTATATGGCTAAATAAGCTCCAAATGCACCCCTTCAGAGTTAACAACCTCTGCAATCAATTCTAAGCCGGCTATTGAGCACCAGGTAGTGATGGCACGCTTTGTAGGGCTACAATTATTATATTTTGATCGATACTAGGTATTACAGTAATTCGAAATATATTTTTTGTAGTTACTATTTACTGAAAAACGTGCTTTTCAAACGTTTTAACGCACCTTAATACTAAACCATGAAACTTGAATTTTTTGGATGCAGAAAAATTTAATATAGCAGCTTTATATGGCTAAATAAGCTCCAAATGCACCCCTACAGCGTTAACAACCTCTGCAATCAATTCTAAGCCGGTTATTGAGCACCTGGTAGAGATGGTACGCTTTGTAGGGCTACAATTATTATATTTTGATAGACACTAGGTATTGTAGTAATTCGAAATATATTTTCTGTAGTTAATATTTACTGAAAAACGTGCTTTTCAGACGTTTTAACGCATCTTAATAGTAAACTATTGAACTTGAATCTTTTGGATGCAGAATAATTTAATATAGCAGCTTTATATGGCTAAATCAGCTCCAAATGCACTCCTACAGTGTTAACAACCTCTGCAATCAATTCTAAGCTGGTTATGGAGCACCTGGTAGTGATGGCACGCATTGGAGGCCTTCAATTATTATATTTTGTTCGGCACTAGGTATTATAGTAATTCGAAAAATATTTTCTGTAGTTAATATCTACTGAAGAACGTAATTTTCAAACGTTTTAACGCACCATAATACTAAACCATTAAACTGGGATTTTTTGGATGCAGAAAAATTTAATATAGCAGCTTTATATGGCTAAATAAGCTCCAAATGCACTCCTACAGCTTTAACAACCTCTGCAATCAATTCGAAGCAGGTTATCGAGCACCTGGTAGTGATGGCACGCTCTGTAGGGCTACAATTATTATATTTTGATCGACACTAGGTATTATAGTAATTCGAAATATATTTTCTGTAGTTACTATTTACTGAAAAACGTGCTTTTCAAACGTTTTAACGCACCTTAATACTAAACGCAGAAAAATTTAATATAGCAGCTTTATTTGGCTAAATAAGCTCCAAATGCACCACTACAGCGTTAACAACCTCTGCAATCAATTCTAAGCCGGTTATTGAGCGCCTGGTAGTGATGGCACGCTTTGTAGGACTGCAATTATTATATTTTGATCGACACTAGGTATTATAGTAATTCGAAATATATTTTCTGTAGTTACTATTTACTGAAAAACGTGCTTTTCAAACGTTTTAACGCAACTTAATGCTAAACCATTGAAATTGAATTTTTGGGATGCAGAAAAATTTAATATAGCAGCTTTATATGGCTAAATAAGCTCCAAATGCACCCCTACAGCGTTAACAACCTCTGCAATCAATTCTAAGCCGGCTATTGAGCACCAGGTAATGATGGCACGCATTGGAGGCCTTCAATTATTATATTTTGATCGGCACTAGGTATTATAGTAATTCGAAAAATATTTTCTATAGTTAATATTTACTGAAGAACGTAATTTCCAAACGTTTTAACGCACCTTAATACTAAACCATTAAACTTGTATTTTTTGGATGCAGAAAAATTGAATATAGCAGCTTTATATGGCTAAAAAGCTCCAAATGCACTCCTACAGCTTTAACAACCTCTGCAATCAATTCTAAGCCGGTTATTGAGCGCCTGGTAGTGATGGCACGCTTTGTAGGACTACAATTAATATATTTTGATCCCCACTAGGTATTATAGTAATTCGAAATATACTTTCTGTAGTTAATATTTACTGAAAAACGTGATTTTCAAACGTTTTAACGCACCTTAATACTAAACCATTGAAATTGAATTTTTTGGATGCAGAAAAATTTAATATAGCAGCTTTATATGACTAAATAAGCTCCAAATGAACCCCTACAACGTTAACAACCTCTGCAATCAATTCTAAGCCGGTTATTGAGCGCCTGGTAGTGATGGCACGCTTTGTAGGACTACAATTAATATATTTTGATCGACACTAGGTATTATAGTAATTCGAAATATATTTTCTGTAGTTAATATTTACTGAAAAAGTTGCTTTTCAAACGTTTTATCGCACCTTAATACTAAACTATGGAACTTGAATTTTTTGGATGCAGAAAAATTTAATATAGCAGCTTTGTATATCTAAATAAGCTCCAAATGTACTCCTACAGCTTTAACAACCTCTGCAATCTATTCTAAGCCGGTTATCGAGCACCTGGTAGTGTTGGCACGCTTTGTAGGGCTACAATTATTATATTTTGATAGACACTAGGTATTGTAGTAATTCGAAATATATTTTCTGTAGTTAATATTTACTGAAAAACGTAATTTTCAAACGTTTTAACGCACCTTAATACTAAACTATTAAACTTGTTTTTTTTGGATGCAGAAAAATTTAATATAGCAGCTTTATATGGCTAAATAAGCTCCAAATGCACTCCTGCAGCGTTAACAACCTCTGCAATCAATTCTAAGCCGGTTATTGAGCACCTGGTAGAGATGGTACGCTTTGTAGGGCTAGAATTATTATATTTTGATAGACACTAGGTATTGTAGTAATTCGAAATATATTTTCTGTAGTTAATATTTACTGAAAAACGTGCTTTTCAGACATTTTAACGCACCTTAATACTAAACTATTGCACTTGAATTTTTTGGATGCAGAATAATTTAATATAGCAGCTTTATATAGCTAAATCAGCTCCAAATGCACTCCTACAGCGTTAACAACCTCTGCAATCAATTCTAAGCCGGTTATCGAGCACCTGGTAGTGATGGCACGCTTTGCAGGACTACAATTATTATATTTTGATCGACACTAGGTATTATAGTAATTCGAAATATATTTTCTGTAGTTAATATTTACTGAAAAAGTTGCTTTTCAAACGTTTTATCGCACCTTAATACTAAACCATGAAACTTGAATTTTTTGGATGCAGAAAAATTTAATATAGCAGCTTTATATGGCTAAATAAGCTCCAAATGCACTCCTACAGCTTTAACAACCTCTGCAATCAATTCTAAGCCGGTTATCGAGCACCTGGTAGAGATGGCACGCTTTGTAGGGCTACAATTATTATATTTTGATCGATACTAGGTATTATAGTAATTCTAAATATATTTTTTGTAGTTACTATTTACTGAAAAACGTGCTTTTCAAACGTTTTAACGCACCTTAATACTAAACCATGAAACTTGAATTTTTTGGATGCAGAAAAATATAATATAGCAGCTTTATATGGCTAAATAAGCTCCAAATGCACCCCTACAGCGTTAACAACCTCTGCAATCAATTCTAAGCCGGCTATTGAGCACCAGGTAGTGATGGTACGCATTGGAGGCCTTCAATTATTATATTTTGATCGGCACTAGGTATTATAGTAATTCGAAATATATTTTCTGTAGTTAATATTTACTGAAAAAGTTGCTTTTCAAACGTTTTATCGCACCTTAATACTAAACCATTGAACTTGAATTTTTTGGATGCAGAAAAATTTAAAATAGCATCTCTATATGGCTGAATAAGCTCCAAATGCACTCTTACAGCGTTAACAACCTCTGCAATCAATTCTAAGCCGGTTATTGAGCACCTGGTAGTGATGGTACGCATTGGAGGCCTTCAATTATTATATTTTGATCGGCACTAGGTATTATAGTAATTCGAAATATATTTTCTGTAGTTAATATTTACTGAAAAAGTTGCTTTTCAAACGTTTTATCGCACCTTAATACTAAACCATTGAACTTGAATTTTTTGGATGCAGAAAAATTTAAAATAGCATCTCTATATGGCTGAATAAGCTCCAAATGCACCCCTTCAGAGTTAACAACCTCTGCAATCAATTCTAAGCCGGCTATTGAGCACCAGGTAGTGATGGCACGCTTTGTAGGGCTACAATTATTATATTTTGATCGATACTAGGTATTACAGTAATTCGAAATATATTTTCTGTAGTTAATATTTACTGAAAAACGTGCTTTTCAGACGTTTTAACGCATCTTAATAGTAAACTATTGAACTTGAATCTTTTGGATGCAGAATAATTTAATATAGCAGCTTTATATGGCTAAATCAGCTCCAAATGCACTCCTACAGTGTTAACAACCTCTGCAATCAATTCTAAGCTGGTTATGGAGCACCTGGTAGTGATGGCACGAATTGGAGGCCTTCAATTATTATATTTTGTTCGGCACTAGGTATTATAGTAATTCGAAAAATATTTTCTGTAGTTAATATATACTGAAGAACGTAATTTTCAAACGTTTTAACGCACCATAATACTAAACCATTAAACTGGGATTTTTTGGATGCAGAAAAATTTAATATAGCAGCTTTATATGGCTAAATAAGCTCCAAATGCACTCCTACAGCTTTAACAACCTCTGCAATCAATTCGAAGCCGGTTATCGAGCACCTGGTAGTGATGGCACGCTCTGTAGGGCTACAATTATTATATTTTGATCGACACTAGGTATTATAGTAATTAGAAATATATTTTCTGTAGTTACTATTTCCTGAAAAACGTGCTTTTCAAACGTTTTAACGCACCTTAATACTAAACGCAGAAAAATTTAATATAGCAGCTTTATTTGGCTAAATAAGCTCCAAATGCACCACTACAGCGTTAACAACCTCTGCAATCAATTCTAAGCCGGTTATTGAGCGCCTGGTAGTGATGGCACGCTTTGTAGGACTGCAATTATTATATTTTGATCGACACTAGGTATTATAGTAATTCGAAATATATTTTCTGTAGTTAATATTTACTGAAAAAGTTGCTTTTCAAACGTTTTATCGCACCTTAATACTAATCCATTGAACTTGAATTTTTTGGATGCAGAAAAATTTAAAATAACATCTCTATATGGCTGAATAAGCGCCAAATGCACTCTTACAGCGTTAACAACCTCTGCAATCAATTCTAAGCCGGTTATTGAGCACCTGGTAGTGATGGCACTCCTTGTAGGGCTACAATTATTATATTTTGATAGACACTAGGTATTATAGTAATTCGAAATATATTTTCTGTAGTTACTATTTACTGAAAAACGTGCTTTTCAAACGTTTTAACGCACCTTAATACTAAACGCAGAAAAATTTAATATAGCAGCTTTATTTGGCTAAATAAGCTCCAAATGCACCACTACAGCGTTAACAACCTCTGCAATCAATTCTAAGCCGGTTATTGAGCGCCTGGTAGTGATGGCACGCTTTGTAGGACTGCAATTATTATATTTTGATCGACACTAGGTATTATAGTAATTCGAAATATATTTTCTGTAGTTAATATTTACTGAAAAAGTTGCTTTTCAAACGTTTTATCGCACCTTAATACTAATCCATTGAACTTGAATTTTTTGGATGCAGAAAAATTTAAAATAACATCTCTATATGGCTGAATAAGCTCCAAATGCACTCCTACAGCTTTAACAACCTCTGCAATCAATTCTAAGGCGGTTATGGAGCACCTGGTAGTGATGGCACGCTTTGTAGGGCTACAATTATTATATTTTGATCGATACTAGGTATTATAGTAATTCGAAATATATTTTATGTAGTTACTATTTACTGAAAACCCTGCTTTTCAAACGTTTTAACGTACCTTAATACAAAAACATTAAACTTGAATTTTTTGGATGCAGAAAAATTTAATATAGCAGCTTTGTATGGCTAAATAAGCTCCAAATGCACTCCTACAGCTTTAACAACATCTGCAATCAATTCTAAGCCGGTTATCGAGCACCTGGTAGTGTTGGCACGCTTTGTAGGGCTACAATTATTATATTTTGATAGACACTAGGTATTATAGTAATTCGAAATATATTTTCTGTAGTTACTATTTACTGAAAAACGTGCTTTTCAAACGTTTTAACGCAACTTAATACTAAACCATTGAAATTGAATTTTTTGGATGCAGAAAAATTTAATATAGCAGCTTTATATGGCTAAATAAGCTCCAAATGCACCCCTTCAGAGTTAACAACCTCTGCAATCAATTCTAAGCCGGCTATTGAGCACCAGGTAGTGATGGCACGCTTTGAAGGGCTACAATTATTATATTTTGATCGATACTAGGTATTACAGTAATTCGAAATATATTTTTTGTAGTTACTATTTACTGAAAAACGTACTTTTCAAACGTTTTAACGCACCTTAATACTAAACCATGAAACTTGAATTTTTTGGATGCAGAAAAATTTAATATAGCAGCTTTATATGGCTAAATAAGCTCCAAATGCACCCCTACAGCGTTAACAACCTCTGCAATCAATACTAAGCCGGTTATTGAGCACCTGGTAGAGATGGTACGCTTTGTAGGGCTACAATTATTATATTTTGATAGACACTAGGTATTGTAGTAATTCGAAATATATTTTCTGTAGTTAATATTTACTGAAAAACGTGCTTTTCAGACGTTTTAACGCATCTTAATAGTAAACTATTGAACTTGAATCTTTTGGATGCAGAATAATTTAATATAGCAGCTTTATATGGCTAAATCAGCTCCAAATGCACTCCTACAGTGTTAACAACCTCTGCAATCAATTCTAAGCTGGTTATGGAGCACCTGGTAGTGATGGCACGCATTGGAGGCCTTCAATTATTATATTTTGTTCGGCACTAGGTATTATAGTAATTCGAAAAATATTTTCTGTAGTTAATATCTACTGAAGAACGTAATTTTCAAACGTTTTAACGCACCATAATACTAAACCATTAAACTGGGATTTTTTGGATGCAGAAAAATTTAATATAGCAGCTTTATTTGGCTAAATAAGCTCCAAATGCACCACTACAGCGTTAACAACCTCTGCAATCAATTCTAAGCCGGTTATTGAGCGCCTGGTAGTGATGGCACGCTTTGTAGGACTGCAATTATTATATTTTGATCGACACTAGGTATTATAGTAATTCGAAATATATTTTCTGTAGTTAATATTTACTGAAAAAGTTGCTTTTCAAACGTTTTATCGCACCTTAATACTAATCCATTGAACTTGAATTTTTTGGATGCAGAAAAATTTAAAATAACATCTCTATATGGCTGAATAAGCTCCAAATGCACTCTTACAGCGTTAACAACCTCTGCAATCAATTCTAAGCCGGTTATTGAGCACCTGGTAGTGATGGCACTCCTTGTAGGGCTACAATTATTATATTTTGATAGACACTAGGTATTGTAGTAATTCGAAATATATTTTCTGTAGTTAATATTTACTGAAAAACGTGCTTTTCAAACGTTTTAACGCACCTTAATACTAAACTATTGAACTTGAATTTTTTTGATGCAGAACAATTTAATTTAGCAGCTTTATATGGCTAAATAAGCTCCAAATGGACTCCTACAGCGTTAACAACCTCTGCAATCAATTCTAAGCCGGTTATTGAGCACGTGGTAGAGATCGTACGCTTTGTAGGGCTACAATTATTATATTTTGATAGACACTAGGTATTGTAGTAATTCGAAATATATTTTCTGTAGTTAATATTTACTGAAGAACGTAATTTTCAAACGTTTTAACGCACCTTAATACTAAACCATTAAACTTGGATTTTTTGGATGCAGAAAAATTTAATATAGCAGCTTTATATCTGCTAAATCAGCTCCAAATGCACTCCTACAGCTTTAACAACCTCTGCAATCAATTCTAAGCCGGTTATTGAGCACCTGGTAGAGATCGTACGCTTTGTAGGGCTACAATTATTATATTTTGATAGACACTAGGTATTGTAGTAATTCGAAATATATTTTCTGTAGTTAATATTTACTGAAGAACGTAATTTTCAAACGTTTTAACGCACCTTAATACTAAACCATTAAACTTGGATTTTTGGGATGCAGAAAAATTTAATATAGCAGCTTTATATGACTAAATAAGCTCCAAATGCACTCCTACAGCGTTAACAACCTCTGCAATCAATTCTAAGCCGTTTATTGAGCACCTGGTAGTGATGCACGCTTTGTAGGGCTACAATTATTATATTTTGATTGACACTAGATATTGTAGTAATTCGAAATATATTTTCTGTAGTTAATATTTACTGAGAAACGTGCTTTTCAGACGTTTTAACGCACCTTAATACTAAACTATTGAACTTAAATTTTTTGGATGCAGAAAAATTTAATATAGCAGCTTTATATGGCTAAATAAGCTTCAAATGCACTCCTACAGCGTTAACAACCTCTGCAATCAATTCTAAGCCGGTTATTGAGCACCTGGTAGAGATGGTACGCTTTGTAGGGCTAGAATTGTTATATTTTGATAGACACTAGGTATTGTAGTAATTCGAAATATATTTTCTGTAGTTAATATTTACTGAAAAACGTGCTTTTCAGACGTTTTAACGCACCTTAATACTAAACTATGAACTTGAATTTTTTGGATGCAGAAAAATTTAATATAGCAGCTTTATATGGCTAAATCATCTCCAAATGCACTCCTACAGCTTTAACAACCTCTGCAATCAATTCTAAGCCGGTTATCGAGCACCTGGTAGTGAAGGCACGCTCTGTAGGACTACAATTATTATATTTTGATCGACACTAGGTATTATAGTAATTCGAAAGGTATTTTCTGTAGTTACTATTTACTGAAAAACATGCTTTTCAAACGTTTTAACGCATCTTAATACTAAACCATTGAAATTGAATTTTTTGGATGCAGAAAAATTTAATATAGCAGCTTTATATGACTAAATAAGCTCCAAATGCACTCCTACAGCGTTAACAACCTCTGCAATCAATTCTAAGCCGTTTATTGAGCACCTGGTAGTGATGGCACGCTTTGTAGGGCTACAATTATTATATTTTGATTGACACTAGATATTGTAGTAATTCGAAATATATTTTCTGTAGTTAATATTTACTGAAAAACGTGCTTTTCACACGTTTTAACGCACCTTAATACTAAACTATTGAACTTGAATTTTTTGGATGCAGAAAAATTTAATATAGCAGCTGTATATGGCTAAATAAGCTTCAAATGCACTCCTACAGCGTTAACAGCCTCTGCAATCAATTCTAAGCCGGTTATTGAGCACCAGTAGAGGGATTCGCCGGTTCTAGCGCCTCACCTCCTCACCTCTACCACACAGTAATGAGAATAGTCTGTCTCTCTTCAACACGTGTAAAGGTGTATGTCTGTCTCCCTCTACAGAGCAGTGTTACCAACATACAGGGTGTTCCTAAAAAAGTTTATGTAACTAGATGAAGTCCCTAGAATAGTCACTAGATTTGGGCGGTAAATTTAAATTTAGCACGTGTAAAGGTATATGTCTATCTTCATCTACAGAGCAGTGTTACCAACATACAGTACAATAGTAGCTACAGAAAATATATTTCGAATTACTATAATACCTAGTGTCGATCAAAATATAATAATTGTAGTCCTACAAAGCGTGCCATCACTACCAGGTGCTCAATAACCGGCTTAGAATTGATTGCAGAGGTTGTTAACGCTGTAGGGGTGCATTTGGAGCGTATTTAGCCATATAAAAATGCTATATTAAATTTTTCTGCATCCAAAAAATTCAATTTCAATGGATTAGTATTAAGGTGCGTTAAAACGTTTGAAAAGCACGTTTTTCAGTAAATAGTAACTACAGAAAATATATTTCGAATTACTACATTACCTAGTGTCTATCAAAATATAATAATTGTAGCCCTACAAAGCGTACTATTTCTACCAGGTGCTCAGTAACCGGCTTACAATTGATTGCAGAGGTTGTTAACGCTGTAGGAGTCCATTTGGAGCTTATTTAGCCATATAAAGCTGCTATATTAAATTTTTCTGCATACAAAAAATTCAAGTTCAATAGTTTAGTATTAAGGTGCGTTAAAACATCTGAAAAGCACGTTTTTCAGTAAATATTAACTACAGAAAATATATTTCCAATTACTACAATACCTAGTGTCTATCAAAATATAATGATTGGCCCTACAAGGTGCTCAATAACCGGCTTAGAATTGATTGCAGAGGTTGTTAACGCTGTAGGAGTCCATTTGGAGCTTATTTAGCCATATAAAGCTGCTATATTAAATTTTTCTGCATCCAAAAAATTCAAGTTCAATAGTTTAGTATTAAGGTGCGTTAAAACGTCTGAAAAGCACGTTTTTCAGTAAATATTAACTACAGAAAATATATTTCGAATTACTACAATACCTAGTGTCTATCAAATTATAATAATTGTAGCCCTACAAGGGGTGCCATCACTACCAGGTGCTCAATAACCGGCTTAGAATTGATTGCAGAGGTTGTTAACGCTGTACGAGTGCATTTGGAGCTTATGTAGCCATATAAAGCTGCTATATTAAGTTTTTCTGCATCCAAAAAATTCAAGTTCAATGGTTTAGTATTAAGGTGCGATAAAACGTTTGAAAAGCAACTTTTTCAGTAAATATTAACTACAGAAAATATATTTCGAATTACTATAATACCTAGTGTCGATCAAAATATAATAATTGTAGTCCTACAAAGCGTGCCATCACTACCAGGTGCTCGATAACCGGCTTAGAATTGACTGCAGAGGTTGTTAACATTGTAGGAGTGCATTTGGAGCTTATTTAGTCATATAAAGCTGCTATATTAGATTTTTCTGCAACCAAAAAATTCAAGTTCAATAGTTTAGTATTAAGGTGCGTTAAAATATCTGAAAAGCACGTTTTTCAGTAAATATTAACTACAGAAAATATATTTCCAATTACTACAATACCTAGTGTCTATCAAAATATAATGATTGGCCCTACAATGTGCTCAATAACCGGCTTAGAATTGATTGCAGAGGTTGTTAACGCTGTAGGAGTCCATTTGGAGCTTATTTAGCCATATAAAGCTGCTATATTAAATTTTTCTGCATCCAAAAAATTCAAGTTCAATAGTTTAGTATTAAGGTGCGTTAAAACGTCTGAAAAGCACGTTTTTCAGTAAATATTAACTACAGAAAATATATTTCGAATTACTACAATACCTAGTGTCTATCAAATTATAATAATTGTAGCCCTACAAGGGGTGCCATCACTACCAGGTGCTCAATAACCGGCTTAGAATTGATTGCAGAGGTTGTTAACGCTGTACGAGTGCATTTGGAGCTTATGTAGCCATATAAAGCTGCTATATTAAGTTTTTCTGCATCCAAAAAATTCAAGTTCAATGGTTTAGTATTAAGGTGCAATAAAACGTTTGAAAAGCAACTTTTTCAGTAAATATTAACTACAGAAAATATATTTCGAATTACTATAATACCTAGTGTCGATCAAAATATAATAATTGTAGTCCTACAAAGCGTGCCATCACTACCAGGTGCTCGATAACCGGCTTAGAATTGACTGCAGAGGTTGTTAACATTGTAGGAGTGCATTTGGAGCTTATTTAGTCATATAAAGCTGCTATATTAGATTTTCCTGCAACCAAAAAATTCAAGTTCAATAGTTTAGTATTAAGGTACGTTAAAACGTCTGAAAAGCACGTTTTTCAATAAATATTAACTACAGAAAATATATTTCGAATTACTACATTACCTAGTGTCTATCAAAATATAATAATTGTAGCCCTACAAAGCGTACCATCTCTACCAGGTGCTCAATAACCGGCTTAGAATTGATTGCAGAGGTTGTTAACGCTGTAGGAGTCCATTTGGAGCTTATTTAGCCATATAAAGCTGCTATATTAAATTTTTCTGCATCCAAAAAATTCAAGTTCAATAGTTTAGTATTAAGGTGCGTTAAAACGTCTGAAAAGCACGTTTTTCAGTAAATATTAACTACAGAAAATATATTTCGAATTACTACAATACCTAGTGTCTATCAAATTATAATAATTGTAGCCCTACAAGGAGTACCATCTCTACCAGGTGCTCAATAACCGGCTTAGAATTGATTGCAGAGGTTGTTAACGCTGTAGGAGTCCATTTGGAGCTTATTTAGCCATATAAAGCTGCTATATTAAATTTTTCTGCATCCAAAAAATTCAAGTTCAATAGTTTAGTATTAAGGTGCGTTAAAACGTCTGAAAAGCACGTTTTTCAGTAAATATTAACTACAGAAAATATATTTCGAATTACTATAATACCTAGTGTCGATCAAAATATAATAATTGTAGTCCTACAAAGCGTGCCATCACTACCAGGCGCTCAATAACCGGCTTAGAATTGATTGCAGAGGTTGGTAACGCTGTAGGGGTGCATTTGGAGCTTATTTAGCCATATAAAGCTGCTATATTAAATTTTTCTGCATCCAAAAAATTCAAGTTCAATAATTTAGTATTAAGGTGCGTTAAAACGTCTGAAAAGCACGTTTTTCAGTAAATATTAACTACAGAAAATATATTTCGAATTACTACAATACCTAGTGTCTATCAAATTATAATAATTGTAGCCCTACAAGGAGTGCCATCACTACCAGGTGCTCAATAACCGGCTTAGAATTGATTGCAGAGGTTGTTAACGCTGTACGAGTGCATTTGGAGCTTATGTAGCCATATAAAGCTGCTATATTAAATTTTTCTGCATCCAAAAAATTCAAGTTCATTTTTTAGTATTAAGGAGCGTTAAAACGTCTGAAAAGCACGTTTTTCAGTAAATATTAACTACAGAAAATATATTTCAAATTACTACAATACCTAGTGTCTATCAAAATATAATAATTGTAGCCCTACAAAGCGTACTATTTCTACCAGGTGCTCAATAACCGGCTTAGAATTGATTGCAGAGGTTGTTAACGCTGTAGGAGTCTAATTGGAGCTTATTTAGCCATATAAAGCTGCTATATTAAATTTTTCTGCATCCAAAAAATTCAAGTTCAATAGTTTAGTATTAAGGTGCGCTAAAACGTCTGAAAAGCACGTTTTTCAGTAAATATTAACTACAGAAAATATATTTCGAATTACTACAATACCTAGTGTCTATCAAAATATAATAATTGTAGCCCTACAAGGAGTGCCATCACTACCAGGTGCTCAATAACCGGCTTAGAATAGATTGCAGAGGTTGTTAACGCTGTACGAGTGCATTTGGAGCTTATTTAGACATATAAAACTGCTATATTAAATTTTTCTGCATCAAAAAAATTCAAGTTCAATAGTTTAGTATTAAGGTGCGCTAAAACGTCTGAAAAGCACGTTTTTCAGTAAATATTAACTACAGAAAATATATTTCGAATTACTACAATACCTAGTGTCTATCAAAATATAATAATTGTAGCCCTACAAAGCGTGCCAGCACTACCAGGTGCTCAATAACAGGCTTAGAATTGATTGCAGAGGTTGTTAACGCTGTAGGAGTGCATTTGGAGCTTATTTACCCATATAAAGCTGCTATTTTAAATTTTTCTGCATCCAAAAGATTCAAGTTCAATGGTTTAGTATTAAGGTGCGATAAAACGTTTGAAAAGCAACTTTTTCAGTAAATATTAACTACAGAAAATATATTTCGAATTACTATAATACCTAGTGTCGATCAAAATATAATAATTGTAGTCCTACAAAGCGTGCCATCACTACCAGGTGCTCGATAACCGGCTTAGAATTGACTGCAGAGGTTGTTAACATTGTAGGAGTGCATTTTGAGCTTATTTAGTCATATAAAGCTGCTATATTAGATTTTTCTGCAACCAAAAAATTCAAGTTCAATAGTTTAGTATTAAGGTACGTTAAAACGTCTGAAAAGCACGTATTTCAATAAATATTAACTACAGAAAATATATTTCGAATTACTACATTACCTAGTGTCTATCAAAATATAATAATTGTAGCCCTACAAAGCGTACCATCTCTACCAGGTGCTCAATAACCGGCTTAGAATTGATTGCAGAGGTTGTTAACGCTGTAGGAGTCCATTTGGAGCTTATTTAGCCATATAAAGCTGCTATATTAAATTTTTCTGCATCCAAAAAATTCAAGTTCAATAGTTTAGTATTAAGGTGCGTTAAAACGTCTGAAAAGCACGTTTTTCAGTAAATATTAACTACAGAAAATATATTTCGAATTACTACAATACCTAGTGTCTATCAAAATATAATAATTGTAGCCCTACAAAGCGTGCCATCCCTACCAGGTGCTCAATAACAGGATTAGAGTTGATTGCAGAGGTTGTTAACGCTGTAGGAGTGCATTTGGAGCTTATTTACCCATATAAAGCTGCTATTTTAAATTTTTCTGCATCCAAAAAATTCAAGTTCAATGGTTTAGTATTAAGGTGCAATAAAACGTTTGAAAAGCAACTTTTTCAGTAAATATTAACTACAGAAAATATATTTCGAATTACTATAATACCTAGTGTCGATCAAAATATAATAATTGTAGTCCTACAAAGCGTGCCATCACTACCAGGCGCTCAATAACCGGCTTAGAATTGATTGCAGAGGTTGTTAACGCTGTAGGGGTGCATTTGGAGCTTATTTAGCCATATAAAGCTGCTATATTAAATTTTTCTGCATCCAAAAAATTCAAGTTCAATAATTTAGTATTAAGGTGCGTTAAAACGTCTGAAAAGCACGTTTTTCAGTAAATATTAACTACAGAAAATATATTTCGAATTATTACAATACCTAGTGTCTATCAAATTATAATAATTGTAGCCCTACAAGGAGTGCCATCACTACCAGGTGCTCAATAACCGGCTTAGAATTGATTGCAGAGGTTGTTAACGCTGTACGAGTGCATTTGGAGCTTATGTAGCCATATAAAGCTGCTATATTAAATTTTTCTGCATCCAAAAAATTCAAGTTCATTTTTTAGTATTAAGGAGCGTTAAAACGTCTGAAAAGCACGTTTTTCAGTAAATATTAACTACAGAAAATATATTTCAAATTACTACAATACCTAGTGTCTATCAAAATATAATAATTGTAGCCCTACAAAGCGTACTATTTCTACCAGGTGCTCAATAACCGGCTTAGAATTGATTGCAGAGGTTGTTAACGCTGTAGGAGTCTAATTGGAGCTTATTTAGCCATATAAAGCTGCTATATTAAATTTTTCTGCATCCAAAAAATTCAAGTTCAATAGTTTAGTATTAAGGTGCGCTAAAACGTCTGAAAAGCACGTTTTTCAGTAAATATTAACTACAGAAAATATATTTCGAATTACTACAATACCTAGTGTCTATCAAAATATAATAATTGTAGCCCTACAAGGAGTGCCATCACTACCAGGTGCTCAATAACCGGCTTAGAATAGATTGCAGAGGTTGTTAACGCTGTACGAGTGCATTTGGAGCTTATTTAGACATATAAAACTGCTATATTAAATTTTTCTGCATCAAAAAAATTCAAGTTCAATAGTTTAGTATTAAGGTGCGCTAAAACGTCTGAAAAGCACGTTTTTCAGTAAATATTAACTACAGAAAATATATTTCGAATTACTACAATACCTAGTGTCTATCAAAATATAATAATTGTAGCCCTACAAAGCGTGCCAGCACTACCAGGTGCTCAATAACAGGCTTAGAATTGATTGCAGAGATTGCTAACGCTGTAGGAGTGCATTTGGAGCTTATTTACCCATATAAAGCTGCTATTTTAAATTTTTCTGCATCCAAAAGATTCAAGTTCAATGGTTTAGTATTAAGGTGCGATAAAACGTTTGAAAAGCAACTTTTTCAGTAAATATTAACTACAGAAAATATATTTCGAATTACTATAATACCTAGTGTCGATCAAAATATAATAATTGTAGTCCTACAAAGCGTGCCATCACTACCAGGTGCTCGATAACCGGCTTAGAATTGATTGCAGAGGTTGTTAACATTGTAGGAGTGCATTTGGAGCTTATTTAGCCATATAAAGCTGCTATATTAAATTTTTTTGCATCCAAAAAATTCAAGTTCAATGGTTTAGTATTAAGGTACGTTAAAACGTCTGAAAAGCACGTTTTTCAATAAATATTAACTACAGAAAATATATTTCGACTTACTACATTACCTAGTGTCTATCAAAATATAATAATTGTAGCCCTACAAAGCGTACGATCTCTACCAGGTGCTCAATAACCTGCTTAGAATTGATTGCAGAGGTTGTTAACGCTGTAGGAGTCCATTTGGAGCTTATTTAGCCATATAAAGCTGCTATATTAAATTTTTCTGCATCCAAAAAATTCAAGTTCAATAGTTTAGTATTAAGGTGCGTTAAAACGTCTGAAAAGCACGTTTTCCAGTAAATATTAACTACAGAAAATATATTTCGAATTACTACAATACCTAGTGTCTATCAAAATATAATAATTGTAGCCCTACAAGGAGTTCCATCACTACCAGGTGCTCAATAACCGGCTTAGAATTGATTGCAGAGGTTGTTAACGCTGTACGAGTGCATTTGGAGCTTATTTAGCCATATAAAGCTGCTATATTAAATTTTTCTGCATCCAAAAAATTCAAGTTCAATAGTTTAGTATTAAGGTGCGTTAAAACGTTTGAAAAGCACGTTTTTCAGTAAATAGTAACTACAGAAAATATATTTCGAATTACTATAATACCTAGTGTCGATCAAAATATAATAATTGTAGTCCTACAGAGCGTGCCATCACTACCAGGTGCTCGATAACCGGCTTAGAATTGATTGCAGAGGTTGTTAAAGCTGTAGGAGTGCATTTGGAGCTTATTTAGCCATATAAAGCTGCTACGTTAAATTTTTCTGCATCCAAAAAATCCCAGTTTAATGGTTTAGTATTAAGGTGCGTTAAAACGTTTGAAAATTACGTTCTTCAGTAAATATTAACTACAGAAAATATTTTTCGAATTACTATAATACCTAGTGTCGATCATAATATAATAATTGTAGTCCTACAGAGCGTGCCATCACTACCAGGTGCTCGATAACCGGCTTAGAATTGATTGCAGAGGTTGTTAAAGCTGTAGGAGTGCATTTGGAGCTTTTTAACCATATAAAGCTGCTATATTCAATTTTTCTGCATCCAAAAAATACAAGTTTAATGGTTTAGTATTAAGGTGCGTTAAAACGTTTGGAAATTACGTTCTTCAGAAAATATTAACTTCAGAAAATATTTTTCGAATTACTATAATACCTAGTGCCGATCAAAATATATTAATTGAAGGCCTCCAATGCGTGCCATCATTACCTGGTGCTCAATAGCCGGCTTAGAATTGATTGCAGAGGTTGTTAACGCTGTAGGGGTGCATTTGGAGCTTATTTATCCATATAAAGCTGCTATATTAAATTTTTCTGCATCCAAAAATTCAATTTCAATGGTTTAGTATTTAGTTGCGTTAAAACGTTTGAAAAGCACGTGTTTCAGTAAATAGTAACTACAGAAAATATATTTCGAATTACTACAATACCTAGTGTCTATCAAAATATAATAATTGTAGCCCTACAAAGTGTGCCAACACTACCAGGTGCTCGATAACCGGCTTAGAATTGATTGCAAGGTTGTTAAAGTTGTAGGAGTGCATTTGGAGCTTATTTAGCCATACAAAGTGGCTATATTAAATCTTTCTGCATCCAAAAAATTCAATTTTAATGATTTAGTATTAAGGTGCTTTAAAACGTTTGAAAAGCACGTTTTTCAGTAAATAGTAACTACAGAAAATATATTTCGAATTACTATAATACCTAGTGTCGATCAAAATATAATAATTGTAGTCCTACAAAGCGTGCCATCACTACCAGGTGCTCAATAACCGGCTTAGAATTGATTGCAGAGGTTGTTAACGCTGTAGGGGTGCATTTGGAGCGTATTTAGCCATATAAAAATGCTATATTAAATTTTTCTGCATCCAAAAAATTCAATTTCAATGGATTAGTATTAAGGTGCGTTAAAACGTTTGAAAAGCACGTTTTTCAGTAAATAGTAACTACAGAAAATATATTTCGAATTACTACATTACCTAGTGTCTATCAAAATATAATAATTGTAGCCCTACAAAGCGTACCATCTCTACCAGGTGCTCAATAACCGGCTTAGAATTGATTGCAGAGGTTGTTAACGCTGTAGGAGTCCATTTGGAGCTTATTTAGCCATATAAAGCTGCTATATTAAATTTTTCTGCATCCAAAAAATTCAAGTTCAATAGTTTAGTATTAAGGTGCGTTAAAACGTCTGAAAAGCACGTTTTTCAGTAAATATTAACTACAGAAAATATATTTCGAATTACTACAATACCTAGTGTCTATCAAAATATAATAATTGTAGCCCTACAAAGCGTGCCTTCCCTACCAGGTGCTCAATAACAGGATTAGAGTTGATTGCAGAGGTTGTTAACGCTGTAGGAGTGCATTTGGAGCTTATTTACCAATATAAAGCTGCTATTTTAAATTTTTCTGCATCCAAAAAATTCAAGTTCAATGGTTTAGTATTAAGGTGCAATAAAACGTTTGAAAAGCAACTTTTTCAGTAAATATTAACTACAGAAAATATATTTCGAATTACTATAATACCTAGTGTCGATCAAAATATAATAATTGTAGTCCTACAAAGCGTGCCATCACTAACAGGCGCTCAATAACCGGCTTAGAATTGATTGCAGAGGTTGTTAACGCTGTAGGGGTGCATTTGGAGCTTATTTAGCCATATAAAGCTGCTATATTAAATTTTTCTGCATCCAAAAAATTCAAGTCCAATAATTTAGTATTAAGGTGCGTTAAAACGTCTGAAAAGCACGTTTTTCAGTAAATATTAACTACAGAAAATATATTTCGAATTACTACAATACCTAGTGTCTATCAAATTATAATAATTGTAGCCCTACAAGGAGTGCCATCACTACCAGGTGCTCAATAACCGGCTTAGAATTGATTGCAGAGGTTGTTAACGCTGTACGAGTGCATTTGGAGCTTATGTAGCCATATAAAGCTGCTATATTAAATTTTTCTGCATCCAAAAAATTCAAGTTCATTTTTTAGTATTAAGGAGCGTTAAAACGTCTGAAAAGCACGTTTTTCAGTAAATATTAACTACAGAAAATATATTTCAAATTACTACAATACCTAGTGTCTATCAAAATATAATAATTGTAGCCCTACAAAGCGTGCCAACACTACCAGGTGCTCGATAACCGGCTTAGAATTGATTGCAGAGGTTGTTAACGCTGTAGGAGTCTAATTGGAGCTTATTTAGCCATATAAAGCTGCTATATTAAATTTTTCTGCATCCAAAAAATTCAAGTTCAATAGTTTAGTATTAAGGTGCGCTAAAACGTCTGAAAAGCACGTTTTTCAGTAAATATTAACTACAGGAAATATATTTCGAATTACTACAATACCTAGTGTCTATCAAAATATAATAATTGTAGCCCTACAAGGAGTGCCATCACTACCAGGTGCTCAATAACCGGCTTAGAATAGATTGCAGAGGTTGTTAACGCTGTACGAGTGCATTTGGAGCTTATTTAGCCATATAAAGCTGCTATATTAAATTTTTCTGCATCAAAAAAATTCAAGTTCAATAGTTTAGTATTAAGGTGCGCTAAAACGTCTGAAAAGCACGTTTTCCAGTAAATATTAACTACAGAAAATATATTTCGAATTACTACAATACCTAGTGTCTATCAAAATATAATAATTGTAGCCCTACAAGGAGTTCCATCACTACCAGGTGCTCAATAACCGGCTTAGAATTGATTGCAGAGGTTGTTAACGCTGTACGAGTGCATTTGGAGCTTATTTAGCCATATAAAGCTGCTATATTAAATTTTTCTGCATCCAAAAAATTCAAGTTCAATAGTTTAGTATTAAGGTGCGTTAAAACGTTTGAAAAGCACGTTTTTCAGTAAATAGTAACTACAGAAAATATATTTCGAATTACTATAATACCTAGTGTCGATCAAAATATAATAATTGTAGTCCTACAGAGCGTGCCATCACTACCAGGTGCTCGATAACCGGCTTAGAATTGATTGCAGAGGTTGTTAAAGCTGTAGGAGTGCATTTGGAGCTTATTTAGCCATATAAAGCTGCTACGTTAAATTTTTCTGCATCCAAAAAATCCCAGTTTAATGGTTTAGTATTAAGGTGCGTTAAAACGTTTGAAAATTACGTTCTTCAGTAAATATTAACTACAGAAAATATTTTTCGAATTACTATAATACCTAGTGCCGATCAAAATATAATAATTGAAGGCCTCCAATGCGTGCCATCACTACCTGGTGCTCAATAGCCGGCTTAGAATTGATTGCAGAGGTTGTTAACGCTGTAGGGTTGCATTTGGAGCTTATTTAGCCATATAAAGCTGCTATATTAAATTTTTCTGCATCCAAAAAATTCAATTTTAATGGTTTAGTATTAAGTTGCGTTAAAACGTTTGAAAAGCACGTTTTTCAGTAAATAGTAACTACAGAAAATATATTTCGAATTACTATAATACCTAGTGTCGATCATAATATAATAATTGTAGTCCTACAGAGCGTGCCATCACTACCAGGTGCTCGATAACCGGCTTAGAATTGATTGCAGAGGTTGTTAAAGCTGTAGGAGTGCATTTGGAGCTTTTTAGCCATATAAAGCTGCTATATTCAATTTTTCTGCATCCAAAAAATACAAGTTTAATGGTTTAGTATTAAGGTGCGTTAAAACGTTTGGAAATTACGTTCTTCAGAAAATATTAACTTCAGAAAATATTTTTCGAATTACTATAATACCTAGTGCCGATCAAAATATAATAATTGAAGGCCTCCAATGCGTGCCATCATTACCTGGTGCTCAATAGCCGGCTTAGAATTGATTGCAGAGGTTGTTAACGCTGTAGGGGTGCATTTGGAGCTTATTTATCCATATAAAGCTGCTATATTAAATTTTTCTGCATCCAAAAATTCAATTTCAATGGTTTAGTATTAAGTTGCGTTAAAACGTTTGAAAAGCACGTTTTTCAGTAAATAGTAACTACAGAAAATATATTTCGAATTACTACAATACCTAGTGTCTATCAAAATATAATAATTGTAGCCCTACAAAGTGTGCCAACACTACCAGGTGCTCGATAACCGGCTTAGAATTGATTGCAGAGGTTTTTAAAGCTGTAGGAGTGCATTTGGAGCTTATTTAGCCATACAAAGCTGCTATATTAAATTTTTCTGCATCCAAAAAAATCAAGTTAAATAGTTTAGTATTAAGGTGCGTTAAAACGTTTGAAAATTACGTTTTTCAGTAAATATTAACTACCAAAAATATATTTAGAATTACTATAATACCTAGTATCGATCAAAATATAATAATTGTAGCCCTACAAAGCTTGCCATCACTACCAGGTGCTCGATAACCGGCTTAGAATTGATTGCAGAGGTTGTCAAAGCTGTAGGAGTGCATTTGGAGCTTATTTAGCCATATAAAGCTGCTATATTAAATTTTTCTGCATCCAAAAAATTCAAGTTTCATGGTTTAGTATTAAGGTGCGATAAAACGTTTGAAAAGCAACTTTTTCAGTAAATATTAACTACAGAAAATATATTTCGAATTACTATAATACCTAGTGTCGATCAAAATATAATAATTGTAGTCCTACAAAGCGTGCCATCACTACCAGGTGCTCGATAACCGGCTTAGAATTGATTTCAGAGGTTGTTAACGCTGTAGGAGTGCATTTGAAGCTGATTTAGCTATATAAAGCTGCTATATTAAATTATTCTGCATCCAAAAAATTCAAGTGCAATAGTTTAGTATTAAGGTGCGTTAAAACGTCTGAAAAGCACGTTTTTCAGTAAATATTAACTACAGAAAATATATTTCGAATTACTACAATACCTAGTGTCTATCAAAATATAATAATTCTCGCCCTACAAAGCGTACCATCTCTACCAGGTGCTCAATAACCGGCTTAGAATTGATTGCAGAGGTTGTTAACGCTGCAGGAGTGCATTTGGAGCTTATTTAGCCATATAAAGCTGCTATATTAAATTTTTCTGCATCCAAAATATTCAAGTTCAATAGTTTAGTATTAAGGTGCTTTAAAACGTCTGAAAAGCACGTTTTTCAGTAAATATTAACTACAGAAAATATATTTCGAATTACTACAATATATAGTGTCAATCAAAATATATTATAATTGTAGCCCTACAAAGCGTGCAATCACTACCAGGTGCTCAATAAACGGCTTGGAATGATTTCAGAGGTTGTTAACGCTGTAGGAGTGCATTTGGAGCTTATTTAGCCATATAAAGTGGCTATATTAAATTTTTCTGCATCCAAAAAAATCAAGTTTAATAGTTTAGTATTAAGGTGAGTTAAAACGTTTGAAAATTACTTTTTTCAGTAAATATTAACTACAGAAAATATATTTCGAATTACTACAATACCTAGTGTCTATCAAAATATAATAATTGTAGCCCTACAAAGCGTGCCAACACTACCAGGTGCTCGATAACCGGCTTAGAATTGATTGCAGAGGTTGTTAAAGCTGTAGGAGTGCATTTGGAGCGTATTTAGCCATACAAAGCTGCTATATTAAATTTTTCTGCATCAAAAAAATTCAAGTTCCATGGTTTAGTATTAAGGTGCGATAAAACGTTTGAAAAGCAACTTTTTCAGTAAATATTAACTACAGAAAATATATTTCGAATTACTATAATACCTAGTGTCGATCAAAATATATTAATTGTAGTCCTACAAAGCGTGCCATCACTACCAGGCGCTCAATAACCGGCTTAGAATTGATTGCAGAGGTTGTTAACGTTGTAGGGGTTCATTTGGAGCTTATTTAGTCATATAAAGCTGCTATATTAAATTTTTCTGCATCCAAAAAATTCAATTTCAATGGTTTAGTATTAAGGTGCGTTAAAACGTTTGAATAGCACGTTTTTCAGTAAATAGTAACTACAGAAAATATATTTCGAATTACTATAATACCTAGTGTCGATCAAAATATATTAATTGTAGTCCTACAAAGCGTGCCATCACTACCAGGCGCTCAATAACCGGCTTAGAATTGATTGCAGAGGTTGTTAAAGCTGTAGGAGTGCATTTGGAGCTTTTTAGCCATATAAAGCTGCTATATTCAATTTTTCTGCATCCAAAAAATACAAGTTTAATGGTTTGGTATTAAGGTGCGTTAAAACGTTTGGAAATTACGTTCTTCAGTAAATATTAGCTACAGAAAATATTTTTCGAATTACTATAATACATAGTGCCGATCAAAATATAATAATTGAAGGCCTCCAATGCGTGCCATCATTACCTGGTGCTCAATAGCCGGCTTAGAATTGATTGCAGAGGTTGTTAACGCTGTAGGGGTGCATTTGGAGCTTATTTAGCCATATAAAGCTGCTATATTAAATTTTTCTGCATCCAAAAAATTCAATTTCAATGGTTTAGTATTAAGTTGCGTTAAAACGTTTGAAAAGCACGTTTTTCAGTAAATAGTAACTACAGAAAATATATTTCGAATTACTACAATACCTAGTGTCTATCAAAATATAATAATTGTAGCCCTACAAAGCGTGCCAACACTACCAGGTGCTCGATAACCGGCTTAGAATTGATTGCAGAGGTTGTTAAAGCTGTAGGAGTGCATTTGGAGCTTATTTAGCCATACAAAGCTGCTATATTAAATTTTTCTGCATCCAAAAAAATCAAGTTAAATAGTTTAGTATTAAGGTGCGTTAAAACGTTTGAAAATTACGTTTTTCAGTAAATATTAACTACCGAAAATATATTTCGAATTACTACAATACCTAGTGTCTATCAAAATATAATAATTGTAGCCCTACAAAGCGTGCCAACACTACCAGGTGCTCGATAACCGTCTTAGAATTGATTGCAGAGGTTGTTAAAGCTGTAGGAGTGCATTTGGAGCTTATTTAGCCATACAAAGCTGCTATATTAAATTTTTCTGCATCCAAAAAATACAAGTTTAATGGTTTAGTATTAAGGTGCGTTAAAACGTTTGGAAATTACGTTCTTCAGTAAATATTAATACAGAAAATATTTTTCGAATTACTATAATACCTAGTGCCGATCAAAATATAATAATTGAAGGCCTCCAATGCGTGCCATCATTACCTGGTGCTCAATAGCCGGCTTAGAATTGATTGCAGAGGTTGTTAACGCTGTAGGGGTGCATTTGGAGCTTATTTAGCCATATAAAGCTGCTATATTTAATTTTTCTGCATCCAAAAAATTCAATTTCAATGGTTTAGTATTAAGTTGCGTTAAAACGTTTGAAAAGCACGTTTTTCAGTAAATAGTAACTACAGAAAATATATTTCGAATTACTACAATACCTAGTGTCTATCAAAATATAATAATTGTAGCCCTACAAAGCGTGCCAACACTACCAGGTGCTCGATAACCGGCTTAGAATTGATTGCAAAGGTTTTTAAAGCTGTAGGAGTGCATTTGGAGCTTATTTAGCCATACAAAGCTGCTATATTAACCTCAAGCTAGTTAAAGTCAGAGTATATTAATTTTACATAATACAGGTTAAACAGCATCTGAGGATTAAGATTGTTTGCATGCTAAATAGTACACTATCACTAGGATGACTGATAAATAATTCCACACAATCATAATTTTAGTTAAAACACTCACCTGTATGTAGCAACGCAAATCCTTAAAACTGCTCGAGGAGCTGAAACGTCAATATTCCATGTAATCCTCTAGTAGAACGATCTCCCCTCATGTTATACACAACAGAGAGGTTCAACTCGATGCAAACTGTAAGAGCGATTGAGTTGAGGGTAATGGAGTTAGCAACGGTGGAGACGCTCAAGCCTACAAAGTTGAAGTTGTGTAGATGAATGTTGCATACTTGAATAAATAGATATTAACTGAAACGCTCACAACCAACACCAACAACTACACCACAACTAATATCAATCTATACCAACCAACAGCAATAATTACTACCACAACCAACACCGACAACTACCTCCACAACCAACAATCCAACCAACACCGATAACTACTACCACAACCAACAAACCAGCAAACTACTTCCACAACTAACACCAATAAACCCAATCTGTACCAACAACTACTTCTACAACCAACCAACACCAACAACTACTATTACAACTACACCAACACCAGTATAAACTTCGATAATTCAATAAAACACAGAATACATACATACAACATTTTTATTTTATTTATCTATCATACACTTCAAAAGTCTTAAACATCTATATAACATATGTTCAAAAAGTATTTGAACTAGATGAGGCTATACACAGTAAGATGAAGGACCGATCGACCAACCCCATCAACCAGCCGACCAACTGATTAACTTAGTACTTAGTATACAAATATACATAGCTTCAAATGTCTTAATAGTTTAGTGTAGATTATACTGCAGACTAATTTAATAAAGCATAGAATACATATAACATTTTATTATATTTATCTACTATAAATATCAAAGTTTAGACAAATTTCTGTTAACTACGATGTTGCCATCCGATTGATGAATGGTGAATTTTTTAACACGTTGCCGGAATTTTATAATGACCCCAAGCTAGAGTCATATGCGTTCCAGGAATGATGTACCTTTTATCATCTTCTGGAGAAAGAGCAACCTTGTTTTTAATTTCCGTGTATAACTGATGGTTATACGATCTAAACTGCCTCATCGTTTTATATACAGTTTTGTTATGTAACACAACACCCTCATAATCATCCATATCAAGCTCATTTCTAATAATCGCGGTTTGAACTCCTTTCGCCTTTTTTGTGAGTTCACCCTCTACATCAACTATGTAGGCTTTAGCACCTGTTCCATAGAACTTCCAAATAATCTTACCCCCATACTCATCTTTCATTCTGCCTATTACAGATTTTGTTATAGGCATATCAAAACGATTATTTGGTAAATAGTTAGATGTATCAAAATACTCTAAGTTCTTTTTCATATCATTATAAAAATTTTCTGTAAATACTTCTAGAATTAACGAATCAGTGTCGGTGTATGCTAAAAGAGCCTTATCCCCATAATTTTCTTTAATAAAATTATAATAGAAGTTATACATAATAAATTTAGACAAGTCCAGAACACAGAAACCTATATAGATGGGTTTGTTGTAGACCACTTTAAGTCGCTCCATTTGTATAGCTACAAAGTCTTCACTTATAATGGTTAAGTTTTTAAAATTCGGTTTGGAAATTAACGATTCTGCCCCCAACCTCTTACCTATATTTTCCCAATGTGTAATAAGCCGTATATCTACTCTTTTATCAACATTTTCCATTGTTTTTCCAAATACCGCGTTATTCATTAATTTGTAAAACGTTTTCTCGAACTCGTTGACAGCCTGATTCCTCCTTACGGTATTTAAATCAACATACTTTTTTAACCAAGGAGATTGCGAGAATGATAAGATGCGGTGGACTTTCCGTAATTTTAACCCGGCATTTAAACATTGTTGTAGATTTTGGTAGTGTATAATGTATTTCTCTTTCGGATTTAAATTCGCGATTAGCTTAGTGTATTTAGAGTTTGGCGGTGATATATTTTCAGGACAAAATGGAAGTTCGTTATGAAGATCGTGTAATGATTCAGGATAATCTAAATCAACTTCCAAAACATATCCACGATTAGAAGTGTTTAGAATTTCATTAATGTTAAAATTTTGAATTTCAGAATCGGATAACCATTGAAATCTGCCTGTTGGTAGATGCATAGATAAGGAAGCCCCATAAAGATTTGTTGCATCCAGGTATGACAGATACGACGTTTGTTTGTTAGGGTTAAAGGTTGACATAAATGGGTTATTAGCCTTAACTGATCTTTTGCTACACTGACAGAGTCCGCCACGAATGCCTTTTTGGAAAAAATGCACCATATCTATATCAGTTAGTAATTCTAGTTCTATTTCGGTATATTTTAGCATCGCATTCCAGCTTAAACCAGGTGCAGTATAAAAATGACATGGATCTAGTTTATAAGCTTCCATGCAAACATATCGAAAGTTTTCAAAAATGTCTGCTAGCAACAACACATCAGATTTCAAGTATATATCCGAATAATCACCTAATGTTTTACATTTGAAAACCCCCCACACCATCTTTGCACGTTCATAATCTAATTCTGATATTTTACTGTTAGTTAAACCGTTAAAAAATTGTTCACGTGTGGGTAGTTTTGGATCATCTAACCGTTCCATGCTGTCAACGTAAGAATAGGGAAATACACCCTTCTGTCTAATTAAGTTAAACTTTTCTCCTTCAAAATATTTCTGTATTTCTGTACATTGTTCTACCCCCAAATTTTTAGCTAACTTTTCCAAACTCATAGGCATAAATCTAAATGAATCTAAAAATCTCAATTTCATAAAAACGTGTTTTTCTTTGCCATTCTTATCAACAATTGTTTCTACGGGTATATGCTTCGTAAAAGAGATATACTTTTCTTTGTTTGTAGCTATCACATCAATTTTGCTTTCATCTAATCCCAAAGCTTTTATAAATAAATGTGCATCATAATTTGACAAATTGTGAAAGAATATAGGAATAAAATTCGAAAGTTTAAAATTTATATTACATATACTATGAGCAGGCCCACGGTATTTACCAGTCAAGTGACAGCTTGCTGCTATTTTGTGAACTAGTTTATCATTTTCGGTTAGATTATTTATTGGAACTATATGTTTCAGGTGATTCACATAAATTTCCTTTATGTCAGCGTCTATTCGCTCACAAAAAACTTTAGCACAATCAAAACCTCGGTAAGATTCAAACTTTGAAAGGGAGTCATCGTAAGAGCATTTTATATAATATGCAAAACTATAGGGTGTGTGCATATGAGTTTTTTGAGAAAACGGTTTATTACTGTCTTGCCGACAGTATTGAAGCGGTACAAGCATCGACTCGAAATCTACATATACAACGAATGGAAGTTTTAATTTTTGTTCAAAAGATTCAAATTTTAAAATATTTTGGGGCAACGTGTTTCCAAATTTATCCAATCGCGGTACAGTAGTTGGCAATACAACTCGAACATTTTTACAATCGTGTTGTTGATGTAATGCCAAACGTTCTGAACTAGTAAAATTCATCAGGCAACCATCGCAGAAACTTTTCTTATGCTCATTATTTGATAACTGATGATTAACAAGCCTTGATAAATTTTTAATGAGACAGTAGTGTGATCCACCTTCATTATCATCAATTAATAACAGATTTACATGTATATCTCGTTTTGTTTTCGTGAAGTGTAATGGCCCACTAATTTCATATTTGATTTGTCCATTTTCATATATAGAATCTAAACTATTACATTAATGGAAATATCATTTTGCAATTCAAATTTTGATATATCGCGCAACTTCACAGGAAACTCAATTCCTGCAAAATTTAATTCATTCTGATATTTTATATATTTAGTTATACGACAAGCATCCTTATCAACAGGATGTAAAGCGGCCAACACACTCCACATAAAACAACGATTATCAGCATTTTGAATGTTAATTACAGCCTTTCTATTTTTAATTGTTTGCGGTAGTGGAATATATGATGAAGCCCTTAGAGGATTATATTTGTTGATATTCAACTCGATAAACAACAACCTTTCCAGAGCCCATCCACTCTCTCTTTCTTGAAACTCGCTAACTTTATTGTCGATGATATCGATGAAATAATTATAAAGTTCGTTTAGGTTTGTTGATGAAGTGCAAACTTTGAATTTGGTGTTAAATGATTTTACTTCTTTTAGATCTTTCGATTGTAATGCGAAAAGTCCAAACAATTCAATATTAATCTTCACAGCACCATGCTTACCCAAACTTGTCACAATGGAGTCAACACATTTTTGCTTCAAAATCTTCAGATATTCTTTAACATCCACATAAATTTTTGTATCGGCTGTAGTAATACGGTATGTTGCTATTCGGTGTTTAAAGGATTGGTTTATTACTGTAACACCATTCCCTTCTCCCACGCACGCCTTGTTTTTATGTTGTAGGCTTCTACAATGTTGCATTACGTATTTCCTCAAGACAGATACATCACATACTTCACATCTTGTTGTATCGCCTTGAATTTGAATGCTACCATCAACACAAGTTTGTTTAGGCTTATGTGTTAGTTTAACACCATCTTCTAACTTCCTTTTCCGTAAACCATGTTTTTCAACTTGATGTTTTCGAAAATGTCCCAAACTTGAAAATGTAACCCCACATACTTCACATAACTGGGATAGTGGTATACAATAACCTTCTTGATGTCTGCGTAGGTTATCTTTTCGAGTGAACCGCTTGTTACACATCTCACAAGTAAATTGCTTCATCTTCACGCTACGAGATAGTGCTAAAACAGAATGAGGTGAGAGCTCTCCATTAACCCTCGAACACTATATTATTACCTGCTATAGTTGAATATAACCGAACACTTCTGATATTATATGAAGATGCTGTATCCTCAACTGGTATTCCCAATGCAATTATCAGTAAAGCTATCGATACAAATCGGAACTGAATCTGGTGAATACGTCTTTAAATCAGGAAACAACAGCTGCAACAATGAATACGATATTAGTATTAAGCTTTAACGCTGAGTGGATAAATAGATACAATAAAATTTCCCCCAAGTCCGAGCTGATTGCGATTGTCTGATTTCAAGGCCAACCACACAAACTCATCTTACTATCACATGTGAAACGCTTGAACACCCGATCCACCCCTCAATTTTCAACCCGACGACAGCTTACCACAATTTAATAAACGGCAGAGCACTCGAGAGCATCTATGACCACCACCGAACGACCTAAGTACAACTGAGAAATATTTCAAGGATGGCACGTCTTTTATATACCCAGCTACACTGCACCAGCAAGCAAGGACATTTCTAAAACCACCTCCCACCACTCATCATCAAAATTAAAAATCGAGATCGACAGAAACTCCAATGCTCTAACGTTCTCAGCAGTTACTACAGCGCAAATTAATCTAAGTCAAACAGGCATTAAACTCATCTTACTATCACATGCGAAACGCTTGAACACCCGACCCACCCTCTCAATTTTCAACCCAACGACTGCTTACCACAATTTAATAAACCGCAGAGCACTCGAAAGCACATGTGACCACCGCCAAACGACTGAAGCACAACTGAGAAATATTTGAAGGATGGCACGTCTTTTATATACCCAGCTACACTACACCAACAAGCAAGGGCAATTCTTAAACCACCTCCAACCACTCATCATCAAAATTAAAATCAAGGTCAACACAAACTCCAGTGCTCTAACGTTCTTAGCAGCTACTACAGCGCAAATTAATCTAAGTCAAAACAATAATAAGTGGTTTTACAAATATTAGTGAAACCGCGCGAATTGCGAGAACATTTACGAAAAATCTGCTCGAAACCCCTCGGTAGTCGATTTACCTCCCTTATCATAATTCATAATGCTGAAATATCAACCCCCAAAATCAAACTTCTTCAACAATTCCTTTATGAGAAGCAGTAAGTACAATGAAATTTTTTCCAAGTTCAGGTTTAAAACAAAAAAAAAACAGATAATTCTACTTGTTCTATACCCCCCCCCCCTTCCCCCACCCCCATGTGATACCAGTTATATCGATACGTTAAAATCTTCATGAATGCAGTACTTAATATTATTATTATTAATAGTACTACATTTCATTGCTAAAACTAAAAGCAACAGTTAATAATTGAGTTCTACGATTATTATTTTCATACAACTTTGTTCGTCTTTTACAACTATTCACTAACAGTTAAACAAATAATGCTGAATATATCAATCCTGTATTACATAATAAACTAATATCGCATGTATTCATGTGTAGAATAGCTCTGTTATATTTTAATATATTTCATCAATCAACCGATTAGTGACGTCAGAAACATCAAACCCTTCAAGTCTGACAAATATGAAAAGATATAGTTTCAAAAGTGAGATTTAGGGAGACTGACAATACTACATGAAAAGGAGTGGTGGCGGTACTACCACACGGTTCTTAAGCACCATCATATTGGGTTTCACTAAAATACTCGCTCGAATAAAAAAATATAAAACTATAAACTACACCATCCATACATGTAAATAATAAACACAATCCTCAATGCTTTAGGTTTATACTTATTCCACATAATACGCGTCTCTTCATATAATAATTGCAGCTAGCATCAATACAGAGAAATGACGTAAATTGTATGAGAAATAATAAATATAGTGTTTCTATATCTACACTGCCAATACACACCACATTCTATCAGTACATCATGATAAATTAAAGGTGATTTTATTGGCTGATCAGCAGCATCACGTATAAATCACTTTTAATATACAACTGCAAGGGTGTTGCAGTCTTGGATAACAAATGGTATAGGTAACATGCCATCACAACGCTATAGATCCAAGCATGATCGCCACATACAAAGACAACACGAGTAGTTGATTACTGATAAAACGTTTTACGTGTATAATTATTCTATATAATACGTACCTCTTCTTGTAATAAATACAGCTAAACGAAATCTCGATGTTGACTGCAAAATCAGCTAAGCTCACCCAGCAAATCTTCAAGTCAATATACCTCCTGCTATCGATGTTAGGTACTTATACCTAGAACATAATAATTACAAAAACAATTCAAATCACTTATGAAAATTAACGAAAATACAGTGGAGAATATATGTCTTAATACCAGCAAAACAGGTTCAAAACTCAAAACCAGCAAACCAAGGGGTGGGAAAACCCTCTCCTACGCATTTCAACAAACGGGCTTTGCCCGTTTGTTGACGTGCTCCGGAGGGGCAAGGCAGAAGAACCACATTCCAGCAGCTCATTTGCCGACTCGCTGCGTTCGTTTCGTCGAAACCTGTGCTTTGTTTCAGAAAGTCGCGTTTTTGCTACTTGATAGTAAATTCTGATTAAAAATTGGATTCGAAAGTGAAAATTAGTGACTTCTAAACAATCGAAATAGTGCCTAGTGCGCTGTTTGTTTAACTGTGTTTGCGCTGGATGTGTAATTATTTATAAAACAAGATCGATCATAGGACCATTCCTTTTTGTAAGTGTAAATTTATTTAACGTTTCTCTTACTTACACAAAAAGCGTATGTTGTTACGTAACACTTTTAGTTCTTAACATTAGAAGTACTTTTACTTCCTAGGAGCTACAAGCAACTTCCATTTGATCGCTTGTGGATGTAGTTGTCGTTAGTTATTTAGATGACAACTGTTAGAAGTGCCATTTATTCATCTGATCGAGTTACTGTATTCTATTTGGGGTTTTCTTTTTGTAGGTTTTGGAGTTGAAAAGAAATTCTAACATTTGACAGCTGCAAAATTTCCAACATTTGAAATACGCTGCAATTCTGAAAGCTTTTTTTCACTACTCGTGCAGCTTGAGGGGGAGAGGGCTGCCTTATTCAAACAGCTGTTAGAAGGGGGAAGACGCACCTGTCCATTCGGTTATCGGTGGTTTTTGGAATACAGAGGCTCTTATACTAGGTAAGTGTAGTGTCAAATAGGAGTGTTTAAAATATTATGGGGTAGTGTTTTAACATTGATAAATAATAGTAGGTGTGTTTGCAAATGGATAACAAATAAAATATTACACAGTTTTAAATGTGTGCTTAAATTAAGCCGATATTGTGTTTTCATATGTGTGATGTCAAGGCAAGGATGCGCAGAGGTTATAAAAGCCCTCATTTTCCGTCACCCTATCTCAGTTGTTCTTTAGTTGCGTTAGAATGCACATCGATGTGTTGACGAAAGCTGTTGCAGTTTATACCTGCCGCCATATTGCATAAACAGTCTTGGGGCGTAACTGAAGGTGCATTAGTAAGGTAATAGGATGCATTTTTTAAAAATTTGTTCTTGATAATAACATGTGTTTACGAGTTATTTTAGTAATGTGTAAAAAACATTGCTAAAGTGAACTATTTTCGTAGTTATATAAAAAAAATATAATTTAGAAGTTTCTTACTTCTCTAATCGAATTACTGTGTTCTATCTGTTTTTTCTTGTTTGCATATTTGGAGTTGTTAGAATTTCCGGTATTTGACGTGCGTAAAAACTCTGGAGCCACTTTTCGCTGCATAACTTTGCATTCGAGACCGAGGTTAGCCGCGTGTTTACTATCTTTTTCAAACAGTTGCTGGAGGGGTTAGGACGCGCTCCTCTTACATTTCGTCAGGTAGGTTAGATAAGAGTGTATAAACTGTTATGCAAACTAACATCTTCGATTTAGGTATCGCTGTTTGCATTCACCATACGCTCACGTAGAAATATTCAACTTTACAGAGTTTGGTAAACAATGAATCTGTTAAACGCTGTTTTACAGATTTTGTATTCATAATAATATACTATGCAAATATAATATCCGCCATGTCTATCCGATTCTTATTTTCAAATTATTTTTGTTAAATTACCAACTGTTTCAGAGATATTTCCTTATTTTTCTGGTTTTAAAGGTTGTCTCAGAATATTTCACACATTAAATTTGACGTCTGTGCGTATTGTTTTTATATGTTAAAATATGGTTTTGAAGCTTTATTAATCTGTTCGATTTACTGTGTTCTATCTGGTTTTTTCTTTTTGTAGGTTCTGGAGTTGAAAACAATTCTAACATTTAACGCGTGTTGCAATTGTGGAAATCTAGTCTCACCGCTTAGCTTTGTGTATTCAAGGCAAAGGTTATCCGCGGGTTTATGACCTTGAGCGATTTGGAGAACTATCCTTTTCAAACAGCTGCAAAATTTCCAACATTTGAAATACGCTGTAATTCTGGACGCTTTTCTCATTACTCGAGCAGCCTGAGGGGGTAGACTGGCTTTATCAAACAGCTGTTAGAAGGAGGGAGCACGCGTCCGTCCATTCGATTTTGGTGGTTTTGGAATAGAGAGACTCTTATACTAGGTAGGTGTAATGTCGAATAGGAATGCTTAAATTTTAAAGGTAGTGTTTTAACATTGATAGTAGTAGGTGTGTTTTAAATTTAGGAGAGGGTTTTCCCACCCCTTGGTTTGCTGGTTTTGAGTTTTGAACCTGTTTTGCTGGTATTAAGACATATATTCTCCACTGTATTTTCGTTAATTTTTATAAGTGATTTGAATTGTTTTTGTAATTATTATGTTCTAGGTATAAGTACCTAACATCGATAGCAGGAGGTATATTGACTTGAAGATTTGCTGGGTGAGCTTAGCTGATTTTGCAGTCAACATCGAGATTTCGTTTAGCTGTATTTATTACAAGAAGAGGTACGTATTATATAGAATAATTATACACGTAAAACGTTTTATCAGTAATCAACTACTCGTGTTGTCTTTGTATGTGGCGATCATGCTTTGATCTATAGCGTTGTGATGGCATGTTACCTATACCATTTGTTATCCAAGACTGCAACACCCTTGCAGTTGTATATTAAAAGTGATTTATATGTGATGCTGCTGATCAGCCAATAAAATCACCTTTAATTTATCATGATGTACTGATAGAATGTGGTGTGTATTGGCAGTGTAGATATAGAAACACTATATTTATTATTTCTCATACAATTTACGTCATTTCTCTGTATTGATGCTAGCTGCAATTATTATATGAAGAGACGCGTATTATGTGGAATAAGTATAAACCTAAAGCATTGAGGATTGTGTTTATTATTTACATGTATGGATGGTGTAGTTTATAGTTTTATATTTTTTTATTCGAGCGAGTATTTTAGTGAAACCCAATATGATGGTGCTTAAGAACCGTGTGGTAGTACCGCCACCACTCCTTTTCATGTAGTATTGTCAGTCTCCCTAAATCTCACTTTTGAAACTATATCTTTTCATATTTGTCAGACTTGAAGGGTTTGATGTTTCTGACGTCACTAATCGGTTGATTGATGAAATATATTAAAATATAACAGAGCTATTCTACACATGAATACATGCGATATTAGTTTATTATGTAATACAGGATTGATATATTCAGCATTATTTGTTTAACTGTTAGTGAATAGTTGTAAAAGACGAACAAAGTTGTATGAAAATAATAATCGTAGAACTCAATTATTAACTGTTGCTTTTAGTTTTAGCAATGAAATGTAGTACTATTAATAATAATAATATTAAGTACTGCATTCATGAAGATTTTAACGTATCGATATAACTGGTATCACATGGGGGTGGGGGAAGGGGGGGGGGGGTATAGAACAAGTAGAATTATCTGTTTTTTTTTGTTTTAAACCTGAACTTGGAAAAAAATTCATTGTACTTACTGCTTCTCATAAAGGAATTGTTGAAGAAGTTTGATTTTGGGGGTTGATATTTCAGCATTATGAATTATGATAAGGGAGGTAAATCGACTACCGAGGGGTTTCGAGCAGATTTTTCGTAAATGTTCTCGCAATTCGCGCGGTTTCACTAATATTTGTAAAACCACTTATTATTGTTTTGACTTAGATTAATTTGCGCTGTAGTAGCTGCTAAGAACGTTAGAGCACTGGAGTTTGTGTTGACCTTGATTTTAATTTTGATGATGAGTGGTTGGAGGTGGTTTAAGAATTGCCCTTGCTTGTTGGTGTAGTGTAGCTGGGTATATAAAAGACGTGCCATCCTTCAAATATTTCTCAGTTGTGCTTCAGTCGTTTGGCGGTGGTCACATGTGCTTTCGAGTGCTCTGCGGTTTATTAAATTGTGGTAAGCAGTCGTTGGGTTGAAAATTGAGAGGGTGGGTCGGGTGTTCAAGCGTTTCGCATGTGATAGTAAGATGAGTTTAATGCCTGTTTGACTTAGATTAATTTGCGCTGTAGTAACTGCTGAGAACGTTAGAGCATTGGAGTTTCTGTCGATCTCGATTTTTAATTTTGATGATGAGTGGTGGGAGGTGGTTTTAGAAATGTCCTTGCTTGCTGGTGCAGTGTAGCTGGGTATATAAAAGACGTGCCATCCTTGAAATATTTCTCAGTTGTACTTCGGTCGTTCGGTGGTGGTCATAGATGCTCTCGAGTGCTCTGCCGTTTATTAAATTGTGGTAAGCTGTCGTCGGGTTGAAAATTGAGGGGTGGATCGGGTGTTCAAGCGTTTCACATGTGATAGTAAGATGAGTTTGTGTGGTTGGCCTTGAAATCAGACAATCGCAATCAGCTCGGACTTGGGGGAAATTTTATTGTATCTATTTATCCACTCAGCGTTAAAGCTTAATACTAATATCGTATTCATTGTTGCAGCTGTTGTTTCCTGATTTAAAGACGTATTCACCAGATTCAGTTCCGATTTGTATCGATAGCTTTACTGATAATTGCATTGGGAATACCAATTGAGGATACAGCATCTTCATATAATATCAGAAGTGTTCGGTTATATTCAACTATAGCAGGTAATAATATAGTGTTCGAGGGTTAATGGAGAGCTCTCACCTCATTCTGTTTTAGCACTAGGGAGTTTTTGCATAACGTTCCGATAAAATGACGTACCGTTAAAGCTTATGTTACCTAGCGATGTCAACGTTACAGCCAATCCAAATTAATTTTTTCGAGTTTAACGTAACTTTATTTTAACGTGACGTGGTGCAAAAACTCCCTACTATCTCGTAGCGTGAAGATGAAGCAATTTACTTGTGAGATGTGTAACAAGCAGTTCACTCGAAAAGATAACCTACGCAGACATCAAGAAGGTTATTGTATACCACTATCCCAGTTATGTGAAGTATGTGGGGTTACATTTTCAAGTTTGGGACATTTTCGAAAACATCAAGTTGAAAAACATGGTTTACGGAAAAGGAAGTTAGAAGATGGTGTTAAACTAACACCTAAGCCTAAACAAACTTGTGTTGATGGTAGCATTCAAATTCAAGGCGATACAACAAGATGTGAAGTATGTGATGTATCTGTCTTGAGGAAATACGTAATGCAACATTGTAGAAGCCTACAACATAAAAACAAGGCGTGCGTGGGAGAAGGGAATGGTGTTACAGTAATAAACCAATCCTTTAAACACCGAATAGCAACATACCGTATTACTACAGCCGATACAAAAATTTATGTGGATGTTAAAGAATATCTGAAGATTTTGAAGCAAAAATGTGTTGACTCCATTGTGACAAGTTTGGGTAAGCATGGTGCTGTGAAGATTAATATTGAATTGTTTGGACTTTTCGCATTACAATCGAAAGATCTAAAAGAAGTAAAATCATTTAACACCAAATTCAAAGTTTGCACTTCATCAACAAACCTAAACGAACTTTATAATTATTTCATCGATATCATCGACAATAAAGTTAGCGAGTTTCAAGAAAGAGAGAGTGGATGGGCTCTGGAAAGGTTGTTGTTTATCGAGTTGAATATCAATAAATATAATCCTCTAAGGGCTTCATCATATATTCCACTACCGCAAACAATTAAAAATAGAAAGGCTGTAATTAACATTCAAAATGCTGATAATCGTTGTTTTATGTGGAGTGTGTTGGCCGCTTTACATCCTGTTGATAAGGATGCTTGTCGTATAACTAAATATATAAAATATCAGAATGAATTAAATTTTGCAGGAATTGAGTTTCCTGTGAAGTTGCGCGATATATCAAAATTTGAATTGCAAAATGATATTTCCATTAATGTATATAGTTTAGATTCTATATATGAAAATGGACAAATCAAATATGAAATTAGTGGGCCATTACACTTCACGAAAACAAAACGAGATATACATGTAAATCTGTTATTAATTGATGATAATGAAGGTGGATCACACTACTGTCTCATTAAAAATTTATCAAGGCTTGTTAATCATCAGTTATCAAATAATGAGCATAAGAAAAGTTTCTGCGATGGTTGCCTGATGAATTTTACTAGTTCAGAACGTTTGGCATTACATCAACAACACGATTGTAAAAATGTTCGAGTTGTATTGCCAACTACTGTACCGCGATTGGATAAATTTGGAAACACGTTGCCCCAAAATATTTTAAAATTTGAATCTTTTGAACAAAAATTAAAACTTCCATTCGTTGTATATGTAGATTTCGAGTCGATGCTTGTACCGCTTCAATACTGTCGGCAAGACAGTAATAAACCGTTTTCTCAAAAAACTCATATGCACACACCCTATAGTTTTGCATATTATATAAAATGCTCTTACGATGACTCCCTTTCAAAGTTTGAATCTTACCGAGGTTTTGATTGTGCTAAAGTTTTTTGTGAGCGAATAGACGCTGACATAAAGGAAATTTATGTGAATCACCTGAAACATATAGTTCCAATAAATAATCTAACCGAAAATGATAAACTAGTTCACAAAATAGCAGCAAGCTGTCATATATGTGAAAAGCCGTTTCTCAAAAATGAAGATAGGGTGAAAGATCATTGTCACTTGACTGGTAAATACCGTGGGCCTGCTCATAATATATGTAATATAAATTTTAAACTTTCGAATTTTATTCCTATATTCTTTCACAATTTGTCAAATTATGATGCACATTTATTTATAAAAGCTTTGGGATTAGATGAAAGCAAAATTGATGTGATAGCTACAAACAAAGAAAAGTATATCTCTTTTACGAAGCATATACCCGTAGAAGCAATTGTTGATAAGAATGGCAAAGAAAAACACGTTTTTATGAAATTGAGATTTTTAGATTCATTTAGATTTATGCCTATGAGTTTGGAAAAGTTAGCTAAAAATTTGGGGGTAGAACAATGTACAGAAATAAAGAAATATTTTGAGGGAGAAAAGTTTAACTTAATTAGACAGAAGGGTGTATTTCCCTATTCTTACGTTGACAGCATGGAACGGTTAGATGATCCAAAACTACCCACACGTGAACAATTTTTTAACGGTTTAACTAACAGTAAAATATCAGAATTAGATTATGAACGTGCAAAGATGGTGTGGGGGGTTTTCAAATGTAAAACATTAGGTGATTATTCGGATATATACTTGAAATCTGATGTGTTGTTGCTAGCAGACATTTTTGAAAACTTTCGATATGTTTGCATGGAAGCTTATAAACTAGATCCATGTCATTTTTATACTGCACCTGGTTTAAGCTGGAATGCGATGCTAAAATATACCGAAATAGAACTAGAATTACTAACTGATATAGATATGGTGCATTTTTTCCAAAAAGGCATTCGTGGCGGACTCTGTCAGTGTAGCAAAAGATCAGTTAAGGCTAATAACCCATTTATGTCAACCTTTAACCCTAACAAACAAACGTCGTATCTGTCATACCTGGATGCAACAAATCTTTATGGGGCTTCCTTATCTATGCATCTACCAACAGGCAGATTTCAATGGTTATCCGATTCTGAAATTCAAAATTTTAACATTAATGAAATTCTAAACACTTCTAATCGTGGATATGTTTTGGAAGTTGATTTAGATTATCCTGAATCATTACACGATCTTCATAACGAACTTCCATTTTGTCCTGAAAATATATCACCGCCAAACTCTAAATACACTAAGCTAATCGCGAATTTAAATCCGAAAGAGAAATACATTATACACTACCAAAATCTACAACAATGTTTAAATGCCGGGTTAAAATTACGGAAAGTCCACCGCATCTTATCATTCTCGCAATCTCCTTGGTTAAAAAAGTATGTTGATTTAAATACCGTAAGGAGGAATCAGGCTGTCAACGAGTTCGAGAAAACGTTTTACAAATTAATGAATAACGCGGTATTTGGAAAAACAATGGAAAATGTTGATAAAAGAGTAGATATACGGCTTATTACACATTGGGAAAATATAGGTAAGAGGTTGGGGGCAGAATCGTTAATTTCCAAACCGAATTTTAAAAACTTAACCATTATAAGTGAAGACTTTGTAGCTATACAAATGGAGCGACTTAAAGTGGTCTACAACAAACCCATCTATATAGGTTTCTGTGTTCTGGACTTGTCTAAATTTATTATGTATAACTTCTATTATAATTTTATTAAAGAAAATTATGGGGATAAGGCTCTTTTAGCATACACCGACACTGATTCGTTAATTCTAGAAGTATTTACAGAAAATTTTTATAATGATATGAAAAAGAACTTAGAGTATTTTGATACATCTAACTATTTACCAAATAATCGTTTTGATATGCCTATAACAAAATCTGTAATAGGCAGAATGAAAGATGAGTATGGGGGTAAGATTATTTGGAAGTTCTATGGAACAGGTGCTAAAGCCTACATAGTTGATGTAGAGGGTGAACTCACAAAAAAGGCGAAAGGAGTTCAAACCGCGATTATTAGAAATGAGCTTGATATGGATGATTATGAGGGTGTTGTGTTACATAACAAAACTGTATATAAAACGATGAGGCAGTTTAGATCGTATAACCATCAGTTATACACGGAAATTAAAAACAAGGTTGCTCTTTCTCCAGAAGATGATAAAAGGTACATCATTCCTGGAACGCATATGACTCTAGCTTGGGGTCATTATAAAATTCCGGCAACGTGTTAAAAAATTCACCATTCATCAATCGGATGGCAACATCGTAGTTAACAGAAATTTGTCTAAACTTTGATATTTATAGTAGATAAATATAATAAAATGTTATATGTATTCTATGCTTTATTAAATTAGTCTGCAGTATAATCTACACTAAACTATTAAGACATTTGAAGCTATGTATATTTGTATACTAAGTACTAAGTTAATCAGTTGGTCGGCTGGTTGATGGGGTTGGTCGATCGGTCCTTCATCTTACTGTGTATAGCCTCATCTAGTTCAAATACTTTTTGAACATATGTTATATAGATGTTTAAGACTTTTGAAGTGTATGATAGATAAATAAAATAAAAATGTTGTATGTATGTATTCTGTGTTTTATTGAATTATCGAAGTTTATACTGGTGTTGGTGTAGTTGTAATAGTAGTTGTTGGTGTTGGTTGGTTGTAGAAGTAGTTGTTGGTACAGATTGGGTTTATTGGTGTTAGTTGTGGAAGTAGTTTGCTGGTTTGTTGGTTGTGGTAGTAGTTATCGGTGTTGGTTGGATTGTTGGTTGTGGAGGTAGTTGTCGGTGTTGGTTGTGGTAGTAATTATTGCTGTTGGTTGGTATAGATTGATATTAGTTGTGGTGTAGTTGTTGGTGTTGGTTGTGAGCGTTTCAGTTAATATCTATTTATTCAAGTATGCAACATTCATCTACACAACTTCAACTTTGTAGGCTTGAGCGTCTCCACCGTTGCTAACTCCATTACCCTCAACTCAATCGCTCTTACAGTTTGCATCGAGTTGAACCTCTCTGTTGTGTATAACATGAGGGGAGATCGTTCTACTAGAGGATTACATGGAATATTGACGTTTCAGCTCCTCGAGCAGTTTTAAGGATTTGCGTTGCTACATACAGGTGAGTGTTTTAACTAAAATTATGATTGTGTGGAATTATTTATCAGTCATCCTAGTGATAGTGTACTATTTAGCATGCAAACAATCTTAATCCTCAGATGCTGTTTAACCTGTATTATGTAAAATTAATATACTCTGACTTTAACTAGCTTGAGGTTAATATAGCAGCTTTGTATGGCTAAATAAGCTCCAAATGCACTCCTACAGCTTTAAAAACCTTTGCAATCAATTCTAAGCCGGTTATCGAGCACCTGGTAGTGTTGGCACGCTTTGTAGGGCTACAATTATTATATTTTGATAGACACTAGGTATTGTAGTAATTCGAAATATATTTTCTGTAGTTACTATTTACTGAAAAACGTGCTTTTCAAACGTTTTAACGCAACTTAATACTAAACCATTGAAATTGAATTTTTTGGATGCAGAAAAATTAAATATAGCAGCTTTATATGGCTAAATAAGCTCCAAATGCACCCCTACAGCGTTAACAACCTCTGCAATCAATTCTAAGCCGGCTATTGAGCACCAGGTAATGATGGCACGCATTGGAGGCCTTCAATTATTATATTTTGATCGGCACTAGGTATTATAGTAATTCGAAAAATATTTTCTGTATTAATATTTACTGAAGAACGTAATTTCCAAACGTTTTAACGCACCTTAATACTAAACCATTAAACTTGTATTTTTTGGATGCAGAAAAATTTAATATAGCAGCTTTGTATGGCTAAATAAGCTCCAAATGCACTCCTACAGCTTTAACAACCTCTGCAATCAATTCTAAGACGGTTATCGAGCACCTGGTAGTGTTGGCACGCTTTGTAGGGCTACAATTATTATATTTTGATAGACACTAGGTATTGTAGTAATTCGAAATATATTTTCGGTAGTTAATATTTACTGAAAAACGTAATTTTCAAACGTTTTAACGCACCTTAATACTAAACTATTTAACTTGATTTTTTTGGATGCAGAAAAATTTAATATAGCAGCTTTGTATGGCTAAATAAGCTCCAAATGCACTCCTACAGCTTTAACAACCTCTGCAATCAATTCTAAGCCGGTTATCGAGCACCTGGTAGTGTTGGCACGCTTTGTAGGGCTACAATTATTATATTTTGATAGACACTAGGTATTGTAGTAATTCGAAATATATTTTCTGTAGTTACTATTTACTGAAAAACGTGCTTTTCAAACGTTTTAACGCAACTTAATACTAAACCATTGAAATTGAATTTTTTGGATGCAGAAAAATTTAATATAGCAGCTTTATATGGCTAAATAAGCTCCAAATGCACCCCTACAGCGTTAACAACCTCTGCAATCAATTCTAAGCCGGCTATTGAGCACCAGGTAATGATGGCACGCATTGGAGGCCTTCAATTATTATATTTTGATCGGCACTATGTATTATAGTAATTCGAAAAATATTTTCTGTAGCTAATATTTACTGAAGAACGTAATTTCCAAACGTTTTAACGCACCTTAATACCAAACCATTAAACTTGTATTTTTTGGATGCAGAAAAATTGAATATAGCAGCTTTATATGGCTAAAAAGCTCCAAATGCACTCCTACAGCTTTAACAACCTCTGCAATCAATTCTAAGCCGGTTATTGAGCGCCTGGTAGTGATGGCACGCTTTGTAGGACTACAATTAATATATTTTGATCGACACTAGGTATTATAGTAATTCGAAATATATTTTCTGTAGTTACTATTTACTGAAAAACGTGCTATTCAAACGTTTTAACGCACCTTAATACTAAACCATTGAAATTGAATTTTTTGGATGCAGAAAAATTTAATATAGCAGCTTTATATGACTAAATAAGCTCCAAATGAACCCCTACAACGTTAACAACCTCTGCAATCAATTCTAAGCCGGTTATTGAGCGCCTGGTAGTGATGGCACGCTTTGTAGGACTACAATTAATATATTTTGATCGACACTAGGTATTATAGTAATTCGAAATATATTTTCTGTAGTTAATATTTACTGAAAAAGTTGCTTTTCAAACGTTTTATCGCACCTTAATACTAAACCATGGAACTTGAATTTTTTTGATGCAGAAAAATTTAATATAGCAGCTTTGTATGGCTAAATACGCTCCAAATGCACTCCTACAGCTTTAACAACCTCTGCAATCAATTCTAAGCCGGTTATCGAGCACCTGGTAGTGTTGGCACGCTTTGTAGGGCTACAATTATTATATTTTGATAGACACTAGGTATTGTAGTAATTCGAAATATATTTTCTGTAGTTAATATTTACTGAAAAAAGTAATTTTCAAACGTTTTAACTCACCTTAATACTAAACTATTAAACTTGATTTTTTTGGATGCAGAAAAATTTAATATAGCCACTTTATATGGCTAAATAAGCTCCAAATGCACTCCTACAGCGTTAACAACCTCTGAAATCATTCCAAGCCGTTTATTGAGCACCTGGTAGTGATTGCACGCTTTGTAGGGCTACAATTATAAAATATTTTGATTGACACTATATATTGTAGTAATTCGAAATATATTTTCTGTAGTTAATATTTACTGAAAAACGTGCTTTTCAGACGTTTTAACGCACCTTAATACTAAACTATTGAACTTGAATATTTTGGATGCAGAAAAATTTAATATAGCAGCTTTATATGGCTAAATAAGCTCCAAATGCACTCCTGCAGCGTTAACAACCTCTGCAATCAATTCTAAGCCGGTTATTGAGCACCTGGTAGAGATGGTACGCTTTGTAGGGCGAGAATTATTATATTTTGATAGACACTAGGTATTGTAGTAATTCGAAATATATTTTCTGTAGTTAATATTTACTGAAAAACGTGCTTTTCAGACGTTTTAACGCACCTTAATACTAAACTATTGCACTTGAATTTTTTGGATGCAGAATAATTTAATATAGCAGCTTTATATAGCTAAATCAGCTTCAAATGCACTCCTACAGCGTTAACAACCTCTGCAATCAATTCTAAGCCGGTTATCGAGCACCTGGTAGTGATGGCACGCTTTGTAGGACTACAATTATTATATTTTGATCGACACTAGGTATTATAGTAATTCGAAATATATTTTCTGTAGTTAATATTTACTGAAAAAGTTGCTTTTCAAACGTTTTATCGCACCTTAATACTAAACCATGAAACTTGAATTTTTTGGATGCAGAAAAATTTAATATAGCAGCTTTATATGGCTAAATAAGCTCCAAATGCACTCCTACAGCTTTGACAACCTCTGCAATCAATTCTAAGCCGGTTATCGAGCACCTGGTAGTGATGGCACGCTTTGTAGGGCTACAATTATTATATTTTGATCGATACTAGGTATTATAGTAATTCTAAATATATTTTTGGTAGTTAATATTTACTGAAAAACGTAATTTTCAAACGTTTTAACGCACCTTAATACTAAACTATTTAACTTGATTTTTTTGGATATAGAAAAATTTAATATAGCAGCTTTGTATGGCTAAATAAGCTCCAAATGCACTCCTACAGCTTTAAAAACCTCTGCAATCAATTCTAAGCCGGTTATCGAGCACCTGGTAGTGTTGGCACGCTTTGTAGGGCTACAATTATTATATTTTGATAGACACTAGGTATTGTAGTAATTCGAAATATATTTTCTGTAGTTAATATTTACTGAAAAAAGTAATTTTCAAACGTTTTAACTCACCTTAATACTAAACTATTAAACTTGATTTTTTTGGATGCAGAAAAATTTAATATAGCCACTTTATATGGCTAAATAAGCTCCAAATGCACTCCTACAGCGTTAACAACCTCTGAAATCATTCCAAGCCGTTTATTGAGCACCTGGTAGTGATTGCACGCTTTGTAGGGCTACAATTATAATATATTTTGATTGACACTATATATTGTAGTAATTCGAAATATATTTTCTGTAGTTAATATTTACTGAAAAACGTGCTTTTCAGACGTTTTAACGCACCTTAATACTAAACTATTGAACTTGAATATTTTGGATGCAGAAAAATTTAATATAGCAGCTTTATATGGCTAAATAAGCTCCAAATGCACTCCTGCAGCGTTAACAACCTCTGCAATCAATTCTAAGCCGGTTATTGAGCACCTGGTAGAGATGGTACGCTTTGTAGGGCGAGAATTATTATATTTTGATAGACACTAGGTATTGTAGTAATTCGAAATATATTTTCTGTAGTTAATATTTACTGAAAAACGTGCTTTTCAGACGTTTTAACGCACCTTAATACTAAACTATTGCACTTGAATTTTTTGGATGCAGAATAATTTAATATAGCAGCTTTATATAGCTAAATCAGCTTCAAATGCACTCCTACAGCGTTAACAACCTCTGCAATCAATTCTAAGCCGGTTATCGAGCACCTGGTAGTGATGGCACGCTTTGTAGGACTACAATTATTATATTTTGATCGACACTAGGTATTATAGTAATTCGAAATATATTTTCTGTAGTTAATATTTACTGAAAAAGTTGCTTTTCAAACGTTTTATCGCACCTTAATACTAAACCATGAAACTTGAATTTTTTGGATGCAGAAAAATTTAATATAGCAGCTTTATATGGCTAAATAAGCTCCAAATGCACTCCTACAGCTTTGACAACCTCTGCAATCAATTCTAAGCCGGTTATCGAGCACCTGGTAGTGATGGCACGCTTTGTAGGGCTACAATTATTATATTTTGATCGATACTAGGTATTATAGTAATTCTAAATATATTTTTGGTAGTTAATATTTACTGAAAAACGTAATTTTCAAACGTTTTAACGCACCTTAATACTAAACTATTTAACTTGATTTTTTTGGATATAGAAAAATTTAATATAGCAGCTTTGTATGGCTAAATAAGCTCCAAATGCACTCCTACAGCTTTAAAAACCTCTGCAATCAATTCTAAGCCGGTTATCGAGCACCTGGTAGTGTTGGCACACTTTGTAGGGCTACAATTATTATATTTTGATAGACACTAGGTATTGTAGTAATTCGAAATATATTTTCTGTAGTTACTATTTACTGAAAAACGTGCTTTTCAAACGTTTTAACGCAACTTAATACTAAACCATTGAAATTGAATTTTTGGATGCAGAAAAATTTAATATAGCAGCTTTATATGGATAAATAAGCTCCAAATGCACCCCTACAGCGTTAACAACCTCTGCAATCAATTCTAAGCCGGCTATTGAGCACCAGGTAACGATGGCACGCATTGGAGGCCTTCAATTATTATATTTTGATCGGCACTAGGTATTATAGTAATTCGAAAAATATTTTCTGAAGTTAATATTTTCTGAAGAACGTAATTTCCAAACGTTTTAACGCACCTTAATACTAAACCATTAAACTTGTATTTTTTGGATGCAGAAAAATTGAATATAGCAGCTTTATATGGCTAAAAAGCTCCAAATGCACTCCTACAGCTTTAACAACCTCTGCAATCAATTCTAAGCCGGTTATCGAGCACCTGGTAGTGATGGCACGCTCTGTAGGACTACAATTATTATATTATGATCGACACTAGGTATTATAGTAATTCGAAATATATTTTCTGTAGTTACTATTTACTGAAAAACGTGCTTTTCAAACGTTTTAACGCAACTTAATACTAAACCATTAAAATTGAATTTTTTGGATGCAGAAAAATTTAATATAGCAGCTTTATATGGCTAAATAAGCTCCAAATGCAACCCTACAGCGTTAACAACCTCTGCAATCAATTCTAAGCCGGCTATTGAGCACCAGGTAGTGATGGCACGCATTGGAGGCCTTCAATTATTATATTTTGATCGGCACTAGGTATTATAGTAATTCGAAAAATATTTTCTGTAGTTAATATTTACTGAAGAACGTAATTTTCAAACGTTTTAACGCACCTTAATACTAAACCATTAAACTGGGATTTTTTGGATGCAGAAAAATTTAACGTAGCAGCTTTATATGGCTAAATAAGCTCCAAATGCACTCCTACAGCTTTAACAACCTCTGCAATCAATTCTAAGCCGGTTATCGAGCACCTGGTAGTGATGGCACGCTCTGTAGGACTACAATTATTATATTTTGATCGACACTAGGTATTATAGTAATTCGAAATATATTTTCTGTAGTTACTATTTACTGAAAAACGTGCTTTTCAAACGTTTTAACGCACCTTAATACTAAACTATTGAACTTGAATTTTTTGGATGCAGAAAAATTTAATATAGCAGCTTTATATGGCTAAATAAGCTCCAAATGCACTCGTACAGCGTTAACAACCTCTGCAATCAATTCTAAGCCGGTTATTGAGCACCTGGTAGTGATGGAACTCCTTGTAGGGCTACAATTATTATATTTTGATAGACACTAGGTATTGTAGTAATTCGAAATATATTTTCTGTAGTTAATATTTACTGGAAAACGTGCTTTTCAGACGTTTTAACGCACCTTAATACTAAACTATTGAACTTGAATTTTTTTGATGCAGAAAAATTTAATATAGCAGCTTTATATGGCTAAATAAGCTCCAAATGGACTCCTACAGCGTTAACAACCTCTGCAATCAATTCTAAGCCGGTTATTGAGCACCTGGTAGAGATGGTACGCTTTGTAGGGCTACAATTATTATATTTTGATAGACACTAGGTAATGTAGTAAGTCGAAATATATTTTCTGTAGTTAATATTTATTGAAAAACGTGCTTTTCAGACGTTTTAACGTACCTTAATACTAAACCATTGAACTTGAATTTTTTGGATGCAAAAAAATTTAATATAGCAGCTTTATATGGCTAAATAAGCTCCAAATGCACTCCTACAATGTTAACAACCTCTGCAATCAATTCTAAGCCGGTTATCGAGCACCTGGTAGTGATGGCACGCTTTGTAGGACTACAATTATTATATTTTGATCGACACTAGGTATTATAGTAATTCGAAATATATTTTCTGTAGTTAATATTTACTGAAAAAGTTGCTTTTCAAACGTTTTATCGCACCTTAATACTAAACCATTGAACTTGAATCTTTTGGATGCAGAAAAATTTAAAATAGCAGCTTTATATGGGTAAATAAGCTCCAAATGCACTCCTACAGCGTTAACAACCTCTGCAATCAATTCTAAACCTGTTATTGAGCACCTGGTAGTGATGGCACGCTTTGTAGGGCTACAATTATTATATTTTGATAGACACTAGGTATTGTAGTAATTCGAAATATATTTTCTGTAGTTAATATTTACTGAAAAACGTGCTTTTCAGACGTTTTAGCGCACCTTAATACTAAACTATTGAACTTGAATTTTTTTGATGCAGAAAAATTTAATATAGCAGTTTTATATGGCTAAATAAGCTCCAAATGCACTCGTACAGCGTTAACAACCTCTGCAATCTATTCTAAGCCGGTTATTGAGCACCTGGTAGTGATGGCACTCCTTGTAGGGCTACAATTATTATATTTTGATAGACACTAGGTATTGTAGTAATTCGAAATATATTTCCTGTAGTTAATATTTACTGAAAAACGTGCTTTTCAGACGTTTTAGCGCACCTTAATACTAAACTATTGAACTTGAATTTTTTGGATGCAGAAAAATTTAATATAGCAGCTTTATATGGCTAAATAAGCTCCAATTAGACTCCTACAGCGTTAACAACCTCTGCAATCAATTCTAAGCCGGTTATCGAGCACCTGGTAGTGTTGGCACGCTTTGTAGGGCTACAATTATTATATTTTGATAGACACTAGGTATTGTAGTAATTTGAAATATATTTTCTGTAGTTAATATTTACTGAAAAACGTGCTTTTCAGACGTTTTAACGCTCCTTAATACTAAAAAATGAACTTGAATTTTTTGGATGCAGAAAAATTTAATATAGCAGCTTTATATGGCTACATAAGCTCCAAATGCACTCGTACAGCGTTAACAACCTCTGCAATCAATTCTAAGCCGGTTATTGAGCACCTGGTAGTGATGGCACTCCTTGTAGGGCTACAATTATTATAATTTGATAGACACTAGGTATTGTAGTAATTCGAAATATATTTTCTGTAGTTAATATTTACTGAAAAACGTGCTTTTCAGACGTTTTAACGCACCTTAATACTAAATTATTGGACTTGAATTTTTTGGATGCAGAAAAATTTAATATAGCAGCTTTATATGGCTAAATAAGCTCCAAATGCACCCCTACAGCGTTAACAACCTCTGCAATCAATTCTAAGCCGGTTATTGAGCGCCTGGTAGTGATGGCAAGCTTTGTAGGACTACAATTATTATATTTTGATCGACAGTAGGTATTATAGTAATTCGAAATATATTTTCTGTAGTTAATATTTACTGAAAAAGTTGCTTTTCAAACGTTTTATTGCACCTTAATACTAAACCATTGAACTTGAATTTTTTGGATGCAGAAAAATTTAAAATAGCAGCTTTATATGGGTAAATAAGCTCCAAATGCACTCCTACAGCGTTAACAACCTCTGCAATCAACTCTAATCCTGTTATTGAGCACCTGGTAGGGATGGCACGCTTTGTAGGGCTACAATTATTATATTTTGATAGACACTAGGTATTGTAGTAATTCGAAATATATTTTCTGTAGTTAATATTTACTGAAAAACGTGCTTTTCAGACGTTTTAACGCACCTTAATACTAAACTATTGAACTTGAATTTTTTGGATGCAGAAAAATTTAATATAGCAGCTTTATATGGCTAAATAAGCTCCAAATGGACTCCTACAGCGTTAACAACCTCTGCAATCAATTCTAAGCCGGTTATTGAGCACCTGGTAGAGATGGTACGCTTTGTAGGGCTACAATTATTATATTTTGATAGACACTAGGTAATGTAGTAATTCGAAATATATTTTCTGTAGTTACTATTTACTGAAAAACGTGCTTTTCAAACGTTTTAACGCACCTTAATACTAATCCATTGAAATTGAATTTTTTGGATGCAGAAAAATTTAATATAGCATTTTTATATGGCTAAATACGCTCCAAATGCACCCCTACAGCGTTAACAACCTCTGCAATCAATTCTAAGCCGGTTATTGAGCACCTGGTAGTGATGGCACGCTTTGTAGGACTACAATTATTATATTTTGATCGACACTAGGTATTATAGTAATTCGAAATATATTTTCTGTAGTTACTATTTACTGAAAAACGTGCTTTTCAAACGTTTTAAAGCACCTTAATACTAAATCATTAAAATTGAATTTTTTGGATGCAGAAAGATTTAATATAGCCACTTTGTATGGCTAAATAAGCTCCAAATGCACTCCTACAACTTTAACAACCTTGCAATCAATTCTAAGCCGGTTATCGAGCACCTGGTAGTGTTGGCACACTTTGTAGGGCTACAATTATTATATTTTGATAGACACTAGGTATTGTAGTAATTCGAAATATATTTTCTGTAGTTACTATTTACTGAAACACGTGCTTTTCAAACGTTTTAACGCAACTTAATACTAAACCATTGAAATTGAATTTTTGGATGCAGAAAAATTTAATATAGCAGCTTTATATGGATAAATAAGCTCCAAATGCACCCCTACAGCGTTAACAACCTCTGCAATCAATTCTAAGCCGGCTATTGAGCACCAGGTAATGATGGCACGCATTGGAGGCCTTCAATTAATATATTTTGATCGGCACTAGGTATTATAGTAATTCGAAAAATATTTTCTGAAGTTAATATTTTCTGAAGAACGTAATTTCCAAACGTTTTAACGCACCTTAATACTAAACCATTAAACTTGTATTTTTTGGATGCAGAAAAATTGAATATAGCAGCTTTATATGGCTAAAAAGCTCCAAATGCACTCCTACAGCTTTAACAACCTCTGCAATCAATTCTAAGCCGGTTATCGAGCACCTGGTAGTGATGGCACGCTCTGTAGGACTACAATTATTATATTATGATCGACACTAGGTATTATAGTAATTCGAAATATATTTTCTGTAGTTACTATTTACTGAAAAACGTGCTTTTCAAACGTTTTAACGCAACTTAATACTAAACCATTAAAATTGAATTTTTGGATGCAGAAAAATTTAATATAGCAGCTTTATATGGCTAAATAAGCTCCAAATGCAACCCTACAGCGTTAACAACCTCTGCAATCAATTCTAAGCCGGCTATTGAGCACCAGGTAGTGATGGCACGCATTGGAGGCCTTCAATTATTATATTTTGATCGGCACTAGGTATTATAGTAATTCGAAAAATATTTTCTGTAGTTAATATTTACTGAAGAACGTAATTTTCAAACGTTTTAACGCACCTTAATACTAAACCATTAAACTGGGATTTTTTGGATGCAGAAAAATTTAACGTAGCAGCTTTATATGGCTAAATAAGCTCCAAATGCACTCCTACAGCTTTAACAACCTCTGCAATCAATTCTAAGCCGGTTATCGAGCACCTGGTAGTGATGGCACGCTCTGTAGGACTACAATTATTATATTTTGATCGACACTAGGTATTATAGTAATTCGAAATATATTTTCTGTAGTTACTATTTACTGAAAAACGTGCTTTTCAAACGTTTTAACGCACCTTAATACTAAACTATTGAACTTGAATTTTTTGGATGCAGAAAAATTTAATATAGCAGCTTTATATGGCTAAATAAGCTCCAAATGCACTCGTACAGCGTTAACAACCTCTGCAATCAATTCTAAGCCGGTTATTGAGCACCTGGTAGTGATGGAACTCCTTGTAGGGCTACAATTATTATATTTTGATAGACACTAGGTATTGTAGTAATTCGAAATATATTTTCTGTAGTTAATATTTACTGGAAAACGTGCTTTTCAGACGTTTTAACGCACCTTAATACTAAACTATTGAACTTGAATTTTTTGGATGCAGAAAAATTTAATATAGCAGCTTTATATGGCTAAATAAGCTCCAAATGGACTCCTACAGCGTTAACAACCTCTGCAATCAATTCTAAGCCGGTTATTGAGCACCTGGTAGAGATCGTACGCTTTGTAGGGCTACAATTATTATATTTTGATAGACACTAGGTAATGTAGTAAGTCGAAATATATTTTCTGTAGTTAATATTTATTGAAAAACGTGCTTTTCAGACGTTTTAACGTACCTTAATACTAAACCATTGAACTTGAATTTTTTGGATGCAAAAAAATTTAATATAGCAGCTTTATATGGCTAAATAAGCTCCAAATGCACTCCTACAATGTTAACAACCTCTGCAATCAATTCTAAGCCGGTTATCGAGCACCTGGTAGTGATGGCACGCTTTGTAGGACTACAATTATTATATTTTGATCGACACTAGGTATTATAGTAATTCGAAATATATTTTCTGTAGTTAATATTTACTGAAAAAGTTGCTTTTCAAACGTTTTATCGCACCTTAATACTAAACCATTGAACTTGAATCTTTTGGATGCAGAAAAATTTAAAATAGCAGCTTTATATGGGTAAATAAGCTCCAAATGCACTCCTACAGCGTTAACAATCTCTGCAATCAATTCTAAGCCTGTTATTGAGCACCTGGTAGTGCTGGCACGCTTTGTAGGGCTACAATTATTATATTTTGATAGACACTAGGTATTGTAGTAATTCAAAATATATTTTCTGTAGGTAATATTTACTGAAAAACGTGCTTTTCAGACGTTTTAGCGCACCTTAATACTAAACTATTGAACTTGAATTTTTTTGATGCAGAAAAATTTAATATAGCAGTTTTATATGTCTAAATAAGCTCCAAATGCACTCGTACAGCGTTAACAACCTCTGCAATCTATTCTAAGCCGGTTATTGAGCACCTGGTAGTGATGGCACTCCTTGTAGGGCTACAATTATTATATTTTGATAGACACTAGGTATTGTAGTAATTCGAAATATATTTTCTGTAGTTAATATTTACTGAAAAACGTGCTTTTCAGACGTTTTAGCGCACCTTAATACTAAACTATTGAACTTGAATTTTTTGGATGCAGAAAAATTTAATATAGCAGCTTTATATGGCTAAATAAGCTCCAATTAGACTCCTACAGCGTTAACAACCTCTGCAATCAATTCTAAGCCGGTTATTGAGCACCTGGTAGAAATAGTACGCTTTGTAGGGCTACAATTATTATATTTTGATAGACACTAGGTATTGTAGTAATTTGAAATATATTTTCTGTAGTTAATATTTACTGAAAAACGTGCTTTTCAGACGTTTTAACGCTCCTTAATACTAAAAAATGAACTTGAATTTTTTGGATGCAGAAAAATTTAATATAGCAGCTTTATATGGCTACATAAGCTCCAAATGCACTCGTACAGCGTTAACAACCTCTGCAATCAATTCTAAGCCGGTTATTGAGCACCTGGTAGTGATGGCACTCCTTGTAGGGCTACAATTATTATAATTTGATAGACACTAGGTATTGTAATAATTCGAAATATATTTTCTGTAGTTAATATTTACTGAAAAACGTGCTTTTCAGACGTTTTAACGCACCTTAATACTAAATTATTGAACTTGAATTTTTTGGATGCAGAAAAATTTAATATAGCAGCTTTATATGGCTAAATAAGCTCCAAATGCACCCCTACAGCGTTAACAACCTCTGCAATCAATTCTAAGCCGGTTATTGAGCGCCTGGTAGTGATGGCACGCTTTGTAGGACTACAATTATTATATTTTGATCGACACTAGGTATTATAGTAATTCGAAATATATTTTCTGTAGTTAATATTTACTGAAAAAGTTGCTTTTCAAACGTTTTATTGCACCTTAATACTAAACCATTGAACTTGAATTTTTTGGATGCAGAAAAATTTAAAATAGCAGCTTTATATGGGTAAATAAGCTCCAAATGCACTCCTACAGCGTTAACAACTTCTGCAATCAACTCTAATCCTGTTATTGAGCACCTGGTAGGGATGGCACGCTTTGTAGGGCTACAATTATTATATTTTGATAGACACTAGGTATTGTAGTAATTCGAAATATATTTTCTGTAGTTAATATTTACTGAAAAACGTGCTTTTCAGACGTTTTAATGCACCTTAATACTAAACTATTGAACTTGAATTTTTTGGATGCAGAAAAATTTAATATAGCAGCTTTATATGGCTAAATAAGCTCCAAATGGACTCCTACAGCGTTAACAACCTCTGCAATCAATTCTAAGCCGGTTATTGAGCACCTGGTAGAGATGGTACGCTTTGTAGGGCTACAATTATTATATTTTGATAGACACTAGGTAATGTAGTAATTCGAAATATATTTTCTGTAGTTAATATTTATTGAAATACGTGCTTTTCAGACGTTTTAACGTACCTTAATACTAAACTATTGAACTTGAATTTTTTGGTTGCAGAAAAATCTAATATAGCAGCTTTATATGACTAAATAAGCTCCAAATGCACTCCTACAATGTTAACAACCTCTGCAGTCAATTCTAAGCCGGTTATCGAGCACCTGGTAGTGATGGCACGCTTTGTAGGACTACAATTATTATATTTTGATCGACACTAGGTATTATAGTAATTCGAAATATATTTTCTGTAGTTAATATTTACTGAAAAAGTTGCTTTTCAAACGTTTTATCGCACCTTAATACTAAACCATTGAACTTGAATCTTTTGGATGCAGAAAAATTTAAAATAGCAGCTTTATATGGGTAAATAAGCTCCAAATGCACTCCTACAGCGTTAACAACCTCTGCAATCAATTCTAAGCCTGTTATTGAGCACCTGGTAGTGCTGGCACGCTTTGTAGGGCTACAATTATTATATTTTGATAGACACTAGGTATTGTAGTAATTCGAAATATATTTTCTGTAGTTACTATTTACTGAAACACGTGCTTTTCAAACGTTTTAACGCAACTTAATACTAAACCATTGAAATTGAATTTTTGGATGCAGAAAAATTTAATATAGCAGCTTTATATGGATAAATAAGCTCCAAATGCACCCCTACAGCGTTAACAACCTCTGCAATCAATTCTAAGCCGGCTATTGAGCACCAGGTAATGATGGCACGCATTGGAGGCCTTCAATTAATATATTTTGATCGGCACTAGGTATTATAGTAATTCGAAAAATATTTTCTGAAGTTAATATTTTCTGAAGAACGTAATTTCCAAACGTTTTAACGCACCTTAATACTAAACCATTAAACTTGTATTTTTTGGATGCAGAAAAATTGAATATAGCAGCTTTATATGGCTAAAAAGCTCCAAATGCACTCCTACAGCTTTAACAACCTCTGCAATCAATTCTAAGCCGGTTATCGAGCACCTGGTAGTGATGGCACGCTCTGTAGGACTACAATTATTATATTATGATCGACACTAGGTATTATAGTAATTCGAAATATATTTTCTGTAGTTACTATTTACTGAAAAACGTGCTTTTCAAACGTTTTAACGCAACTTAATACTAAACCATTAAAATTGAATTTTTGGATGCAGAAAAATTTAATATAGCAGCTTTATATGGCTAAATAAGCTCCAAATGCAACCCTACAGCGTTAACAACCTCTGCAATCAATTCTAAGCCGGCTATTGAGCACCAGGTAGTGATGGCACGCATTGGAGGCCTTCAATTATTATATTTTGATCGGCACTAGGTATTATAGTAATTCGAAAAATATTTTCTGTAGTTAATATTTACTGAAGAACGTAATTTTCAAACGTTTTAACGCACCTTAATACTAAACCATTAAACTGGGATTTTTTGGATGCAGAAAAATTTAACGTAGCAGCTTTATATGGCTAAATAAGCTCCAAATGCACTCCTACAGCTTTAACAACCTCTGCAATCAATTCTAAGCCGGTTATCGAGCACCTGGTAGTGATGGCACGCTCTGTAGGACTACAATTATTATATTTTGATCGACACTAGGTATTATAGTAATTCGAAATATATTTTCTGTAGTTACTATTTACTGAAAAACGTGCTTTTCAAACGTTTTAACGCACCTTAATACTAAACTATTGAACTTGAATTTTTTGGATGCAGAAAAATTTAATATAGCAGCTTTATATGGCTAAATAAGCTCCAAATGCACTCGTACAGCGTTAACAACCTCTGCAATCAATTCTAAGCCGGTTATTGAGCACCTGGTAGTGATGGAACTCCTTGTAGGGCTACAATTATTATATTTTGATAGACACTAGGTATTGTAGTAATTCGAAATATATTTTCTGTAGTTAATATTTACTGGAAAACGTGCTTTTCAGACGTTTTAACGCACCTTAATACTAAACTATTGAACTTGAATTTTTTGGATGCAGAAAAATTTAATATAGCAGCTTTATATGGCTAAATAAGCTCCAAATGGACTCCTACAGCGTTAACAACCTCTGCAATCAATTCTAAGCCGGTTATTGAGCACCTGGTAGAGATCGTACGCTTTGTAGGGCTACAATTATTATATTTTGATAGACACTAGGTAATGTAGTAAGTCGAAATATATTTTCTGTAGTTAATATTTATTGAAAAACGTGCTTTTCAGACGTTTTAACGTACCTTAATACTAAACCATTGAACTTGAATTTTTTGGATGCAAAAAAATTTAATATAGCAGCTTTATATGGCTAAATAAGCTCCAAATGCACTCCTACAATGTTAACAACCTCTGCAATCAATTCTAAGCCGGTTATCGAGCACCTGGTAGTGATGGCACGCTTTGTAGGACTACAATTATTATATTTTGATCGACACTAGGTATTATAGTAATTCGAAATATATTTTCTGTAGTTAATATTTACTGAAAAAGTTGCTTTTCAAACGTTTTATCGCACCTTAATACTAAACCATTGAACTTGAATCTTTTGGATGCAGAAAAATTTAAAATAGCAGCTTTATATGGGTAAATAAGCTCCAAATGCACTCCTACAGCGTTAACAATCTCTGCAATCAATTCTAAGCCTGTTATTGAGCACCTGGTAGTGCTGGCACGCTTTGTAGGGCTACAATTATTATATTTTGATAGACACTAGGTATTGTAGTAATTCAAAATATATTTTCTGTAGGTAATATTTACTGAAAAACGTGCTTTTCAGACGTTTTAGCGCACCTTAATACTAAACTATTGAACTTGAATTTTTTTGATGCAGAAAAATTTAATATAGCAGTTTTATATGTCTAAATAAGCTCCAAATGCACTCGTACAGCGTTAACAACCTCTGCAATCTATTCTAAGCCGGTTATTGAGCACCTGGTAGTGATGGCACTCCTTGTAGGGCTACAATTATTATATTTTGATAGACACTAGGTATTGTAGTAATTCGAAATATATTTTCTGTAGTTAATATTTACTGAAAAACGTGCTTTTCAGACGTTTTAGCGCACCTTAATACTAAACTATTGAACTTGAATTTTTTGGATGCAGAAAAATTTAATATAGCAGCTTTATATGGCTAAATAAGCTCCAATTAGACTCCTACAGCGTTAACAACCTCTGCAATCAATTCTAAGCCGGTTATTGAGCACCTGGTAGAAATAGTACGCTTTGTAGGGCTACAATTATTATATTTTGATAGACACTAGGTATTGTAGTAATTTGAAATATATTTTCTGTAGTTAATATTTACTGAAAAACGTGCTTTTCAGACGTTTTAACGCTCCTTAATACTAAAAAATGAACTTGAATTTTTTGGATGCAGAAAAATTTAATATAGCAGCTTTATATGGCTACATAAGCTCCAAATGCACTCGTACAGCGTTAACAACCTCTGCAATCAATTCTAAGCCGGTTATTGAGCACCTGGTAGTGATGGCACTCCTTGTAGGGCTACAATTATTATAATTTGATAGACACTAGGTATTGTAATAATTCGAAATATATTTTCTGTAGTTAATATTTACTGAAAAACGTGCTTTTCAGACGTTTTAACGCACCTTAATACTAAATTATTGAACTTGAATTTTTTGGATGCAGAAAAATTTAATATAGCAGCTTTATATGGCTAAATAAGCTCCAAATGCACCCCTACAGCGTTAACAACCTCTGCAATCAATTCTAAGCCGGTTATTGAGCGCCTGGTAGTGATGGCACGCTTTGTAGGACTACAATTATTATATTTTGATCGACACTAGGTATTATAGTAATTCGAAATATATTTTCTGTAGTTAATATTTACTGAAAAAGTTGCTTTTCAAACGTTTTATTGCACCTTAATACTAAACCATTGAACTTGAATTTTTTGGATGCAGAAAAATTTAAAATAGCAGCTTTATATGGGTAAATAAGCTCCAAATGCACTCCTACAGCGTTAACAACTTCTGCAATCAACTCTAATCCTGTTATTGAGCACCTGGTAGGGATGGCACGCTTTGTAGGGCTACAATTATTATATTTTGATAGACACTAGGTATTGTAGTAATTCGAAATATATTTTCTGTAGTTAATATTTACTGAAAAACGTGCTTTTCAGACGTTTTAATGCACCTTAATACTAAACTATTGAACTTGAATTTTTTGGATGCAGAAAAATTTAATATAGCAGCTTTATATGGCTAAATAAGCTCCAAATGGACTCCTACAGCGTTAACAACCTCTGCAATCAATTCTAAGCCGGTTATTGAGCACCTGGTAGAGATGGTACGCTTTGTAGGGCTACAATTATTATATTTTGATAGACACTAGGTAATGTAGTAATTCGAAATATATTTTCTGTAGTTAATATTTATTGAAATACGTGCTTTTCAGACGTTTTAACGTACCTTAATACTAAACTATTGAACTTGAATTTTTTGGTTGCAGAAAAATCTAATATAGCAGCTTTATATGACTAAATAAGCTCCAAATGCACTCCTACAATGTTAACAACCTCTGCAGTCAATTCTAAGCCGGTTATCGAGCACCTGGTAGTGATGGCACGCTTTGTAGGACTACAATTATTATATTTTGATCGACACTAGGTATTATAGTAATTCGAAATATATTTTCTGTAGTTAATATTTACTGAAAAAGTTGCTTTTCAAACGTTTTATCGCACCTTAATACTAAACCATTGAACTTGAATCTTTTGGATGCAGAAAAATTTAAAATAGCAGCTTTATATGGGTAAATAAGCTCCAAATGCACTCCTACAGCGTTAACAACCTCTGCAATCAATTCTAAGCCTGTTATTGAGCACCTGGTAGTGCTGGCACGCTTTGTAGGGCTACAATTATTATATTTTGATAGACACTAGGTATTGTAGTAATTCGAAATATATTTTCTGTAGTTAATATTTACTGAAAAACGTGCTTTTCAGACGTTTTAGCGCACCTTAATACTAAACTATTGAACTTAAATTTTTTTGATGCAGAAAAATTTAATATAGCAGTTTTATATGTCTAAATAAGCTCCAAATGCACTCGTACAGCGTTAACAACCTCTGCAATCTATTCTAAGCCGGTTATTGAGCACCTGGTAGTGATGGCACTCCTTGTAGGGCTACAATTATTATATTTTGATAGACACTAGGTATTGTAGTAATTCGAAATATATTTTCTGTAGTTAATATTTACTGAAAAAGTTGCTTTTCAAACGTTTTATCGCACCTTAATACTAAACCATTGAACTTGAATTTTTTGGATGCAGAAAAACTTAATATAGCAGCTTTATATGGCTACATAAGCTCCAAATGCACTCGTACAGCGTTAACAACCTCTGCAATCAATTCTAAGCCGGTTATTGAGCACCTGGTAGTGATGGCACCCCTTGTAGGGCTACAATTATTATAATTTGATAGACACTAGGTATTGTAGTAATTCGAAATATATTTTCTGTAGTTAATATTTACTGAAAAACGTGCTTTTCAGACGTTTTAACGCACCTTAATACTAAACTATTGAACTTGAATTTTTTGGATGCAGAAAAATTTAATATAGCAGCTTTATATGGCTAAATAAGCTCCAAATGGACTCCTACAGCGTTAACAACCTCTGCAATCAATTCTAAGCCGGTTATTGAGCACCTTGTAGGGCCAATCATTATATTTTGATAGACACTAGGTATTGTAGTAATTGGAATGATGTTTTAACGCACCTTAATACTAAACTATTGAACTTGAATTTTTTGTATGCAGAAAAATTTAATATAGCAGCTTTATATGGCTAAATAAGCTCCAAATGGACTCCTACAGCGTTAACAACCTCTGCAATCAATTGTAAGCCGGTTACTGAGCACCTGGTAGAAATAGTACGCTTTGTAGGGCTACAATTATTATATATACCTGGTAGAGATGGTACGCTTTGTAGGGCTACAATTATTATATTTTGATAGACACTAGGTAATGTAGTAATTCGAAATATATTTTCTGTAGTTAATATTTATTGAAATACGTGCTTTTCAGACGTTTTAACGTACCTTAATACTAAACTATTGAACTTGAATTTTTTGGTTGCAGAAAAATCTAATATAGCAGCTTTATATGACTAAATAAGCTCCAAATGCACTCCTACAATGTTAACAACCTCTGCAGTCAATTCTAAGCCGGTTATCGAGCACCTGGTAGTGATGGCACGCTTTGTAGGACTACAATTATAATATTTTGATCGACACTAGGTATTATAGTAATTCGAAATATATTTTCTGTAGTTAATATTTACTGAAAAAGTTGCTTTTCAAACGTTTTATCGCACCTTAATACTAAACCATTGAACTTGAATTTTTTGGATGCAGAAAAATTTAATATAGCAGCTTTATATGGCTAAATAAGCTCCAAATGGACTCCTACAGCGTTAACAACCTCTGCAATCAATTCTAAGCCGGTTATTGAGCACCTTGTAGGGCCAATCATTATATTTTGATAGACACTAGGTATTGTAGTAATTGGAAATATATTTTCTGTAGTTAATATTTACTGAAAAACGTGCTTTTCAAACGTTTTATCGCACCTTAATACTAAACCATTGAACTTGAATTTTTTGGATGCAGAAAAACTTATTATAGCAGCTTTATATGGCTACATAAGCTCCAAATGCACTCGTACAGCGTTAACAACCTCTGCAATCAATTCTAAGCCGGTTATTGAGCACCTGGTAGTGATGGCACCCCTTGTAGGGCTACAATTATTATAATTTGATAGACACTAGGTATTGTAGTAATTCGAAATATATTTTCTGTAGTTAATATTTACTGAAAAACGTGCTTTTCAGACGTTTTAACGCACCTTAATACTAAACTATTGAACTTGAATTTTTTGGATGCAGAAAAATTTAATATAGCAGCTTTATATGGCTAAATAAGCTCCAAATGGACTCCTACAGCGTTAACAACCTCTGCAGTCAATTCTAAGCCGGTTATCGAGCACCTGGTAGTGATGGCACGCTTTGTAGGACTACAATTATTATATTTTGATCGACACTAGGTATTATAGTAATTCGAAATATATTTTCTGTAGTTAGAATTTACTGAAAAAGTTGCTTTTCAAACGTTTTATCGCACCTTAATACTAAACCATTGAACTTGAATTTTTTTGATGCAGAAAAACTTAATATAGCAGCTTTATATGGCTACATAAGCTCCAAATGCACTCGTACAGCGTTAACAACCTCTGCAATCAATTCTAAGCCGGTTATTGAGCACCTGGTAGTGATGGCACCCCTTGTAGGGCTAAAATTATTATAATTTGATAGACACTAGGTATTGTAGTAATTCGAAATATATTTTCTGTAGTTAATATTTACTGAAAAACGTGCTTTTCAGACGTTTTAACGCACCTTAATACTAAACTACTGAACTTGAATTTTTTGGATGCAGAAAAATTTAATATAGCAGCTTTATATGGCTAAATAAGCTCCAAATGGACTCCTACAGCGTTAACAACCTCTGCAATCAATTCTAAGCCGGTTATTGAGCACCTTGTAGGGCCAATCATTATATTTTGATAGACACTAGGTATTGTAGTAATTCGAAATATATTTTCTGTAGTTAATATTTACTGAAAAACGTGCTTTTCAGACGTTTTAACGCACCTTAATACTAAACTATTGAACTTGAATTTTTTGGTTGCAGAAAAATCTAATATAGCAGCTTTATATGACTAAATAAGCTCCAAATGCACTCCTACAATGTTAACAACCTCTGCAGTCAATTCTAAGCCGGTTATCGAGCACCTGGTAGTGATGGCACGCTTTGTAGGACTACAATTATTATATTTTGATCGACACTAGGTATTATAGTAATTCGAAATATATTTTCTGTAGTTAATATTTACTGAAAAAGTTGCTTTTCAAACGTTTTATCGCACCTTAATACTAAACCATTGAACTTGAATCTTTTGGATGCAGAAAAATTTAAAATAGCAGCTTTATATGGGTAAATAAGCTCCAAATGCACTCCTACAGCGTTAACAACCTCTGCAATCAATTCTAAGCCTGTTATTGAGCACCTGGTAGTGCTGGCACGCTTTGTAGGGCTACAATTATTATATTTTGATAGACACTAGGTATTGTAGTAATTCGAAATATATTTTCTGTAGTTAATATTTACTGAAAAACGTGCTTTTCAGACGTTTTAGCGCACCTTAATACTAAACTATTGAACTTGAATTTTTTTGATGCAGAAAAATTTAATATAGCAGTTTTATATGTCTAAATAAGCTCCAAATGCACTCGTACAGCGTTAACAACCTCTGCAATCTATTCTAAGCCGGTTATTGAGCACCTGGTAGTGATGGCACTCCTTGTAGGGCTACAATTATTATATTTTGATAGACACTAGGTATTGTAGTAATTCGAAATATATTTTCTGTAGTTAATATTTACTGAAAAAGTTGCTTTTCAAATGTTTTATCGCACCTTAATACTAAACCATTGAACTTGAATTTTTTGGATGCAGAAAAACTTAATATAGCAGCTTTATATGGCTACATAAGCTCCAAATGCACTCGTACAGCGTTAACAACCTCTGCAATCAATTCTAAGCCGGTTATTGAGCACCTGGTAGTGATGGCACCCCTTGTAGGGCTACAATTATTATAATTTGATAGACACTAGGTATTGTAGTAATTCGAAATATATTTTCTGTAGTTAATATTTACTGAAAAACGTGCTTTTCAGACGTTTTAACGCACCTTAATACTAAACTATTGAACTTGAATTTTTTGGATGCAGAAAAATTTAATATAGCAGCTTTATATGGCTAAATAAGCTCCAAATGGACTCCTACAGCGTTAACAACCTCTGCAATCAATTCTAAGCCGGTTATTGAGCACCTTGTAGGGCCAATCATTATATTTTGATAGACACTAGGTATTGTAGTAATTGGAATGATGTTTTAACGCACCTTAATACTAAACTATTGAACTTGAATTTTTTGTATGCAGAAAAATTTAATATAGCAGCTTTATATGGCTAAATAAGCTCCAAATGGACTCCTACAGCGTTAACAACCTCTGCAATCAATTGTAAGCCGGTTACTGAGCACCTGGTAGAAATAGTACGCTTTGTAGGGCTACAATTATTATATATACCTGGTAGAGATGGTACGCTTTGTAGGGCTACAATTATTATATTTTGATAGACACTAGGTAATGTAGTAATTCGAAATATATTTTCTGTAGTTAATATTTATTGAAATACGTGCTTTTCAGACGTTTTAACGTACCTTAATACTAAACTATTGAACTTGAATTTTTTGGTTGCAGAAAAATCTAATATAGCAGCTTTATATGACTAAATAAGCTCCAAATGCACTCCTACAATGTTAACAACCTCTGCAGTCAATTCTAAGCCGGTTATCGAGCACCTGGTAGTGATGGCACGCTTTGTAGGACTACAATTATAATATTTTGATCGACACTAGGTATTATAGTAATTCGAAATATATTTTCTGTAGTTAATATTTACTGAAAAAGTTGCTTTTCAAACGTTTTATCGCACCTTAATACTAAACCATTGAACTTGAATTTTTTGGATGCAGAAAAATTTAATATAGCAGCTTTATATGGCTAAATAAGCTCCAAATGGACTCCTACAGCGTTAACAACCTCTGCAATCAATTCTAAGCCGGTTATTGAGCACCTTGTAGGGCCAATCATTATATTTTGATAGACACTAGGTATTGTAGTAATTGGAAATATATTTTCTGTAGTTAATATTTACTGAAAAACGTGCTTTTCAAACGTTTTATCGCACCTTAATACTAAACCATTGAACTTGAATTTTTTGGATGCAGAAAAACTTATTATAGCAGCTTTATATGGCTACATAAGCTCCAAATGCACTCGTACAGCGTTAACAACCTCTGCAATCAATTCTAAGCCGGTTATTGAGCACCTGGTAGTGATGGCACCCCTTGTAGGGCTACAATTATTATAATTTGATAGACACTAGGTATTGTAGTAATTCGAAATATATTTTCTGTAGTTAATATTTACTGAAAAACGTGCTTTTCAGACGTTTTAACGCACCTTAATACTAAACTATTGAACTTGAATTTTTTGGATGCAGAAAAATTTAATATAGCAGCTTTATATGACTAAATAAGCTCCAAATGGACTCCTACAGCGTTAACAACCTCTGCAGTCAATTCTAAGCCGGTTATCGAGCACCTGGTAGTGATGGCACGCTTTGTAGGACTACAATTATTATATTTTGATCGACACTAGGTATTATAGTAATTCGAAATATATTTTCTGTAGTTAGAATTTACTGAAAAAGTTGCTTTTCAAACGTTTTATCGCACCTTAATACTAAACCATTGAACTTGAATTTTTTTGATGCAGAAAAACTTAATATAGCAGCTTTATATGGCTACATAAGCTCCAAATGCACTCGTACAGCGTTAACAACCTCTGCAATCAATTCTAAGCCGGTTATTGAGCACCTGGTAGTGATGGCACCCCTTGTAGGGCTAAAATTATTATAATTTGATAGACACTAGGTATTGTAGTAATTCGAAATATATTTTCTGTAGTTAATATTTACTGAAAAACGTGCTTTTCAGACGTTTTAACGCACCTTAATACTAAACTATTGAACTTGAATTTTTTGGATGCAGAAAAATTTAATATAGCAGCTTTATATGGCTAAATAAGCTCCAAATGGACTCCTACAGCGTTAACAACCTCTGCAATCAATTCTAAGCCGGTTATTGAGCACCTTGTAGGGCCAATCATTATATTTTGATAGACACTAGGTATTGTAGTAATTGGAAATATATTTTCTGTAGTTAATATTTACTGAAAAACGTGCTTTTCAGATGTTTTAACGCACCTTAATACTAAACTATTGAACTTGAATTTTTTGTATGCAGAAAAATTTAATATAGCAGCTTTATATGGCTAAATAAGCTCCAAATGGACTCCTACAGCGTTAACAACCTCTGCAATCAATTGTAAGCCGGTTACTGAGCACCTGGTAGAAATAGTACGCTTTGTAGGGCTACAATTATTATATATACCTGGTAGAGATGGTACGCTTTGTAGGGCTACAATTATTATATTTTGATAGACACTAGGTAATGTAGTAATTCGAAATATATTTTCTGTAGTTAATATTTATTGAAATACGTGCTTTTCAGACGTTTTAACGTACCTTAATACTAAACTATTGAACTTGAATTTTTTGGTTGCAGAAAAATCTAATATAGCAGCTTTATATGACTAAATAAGCTCCAAATGCACTCCTACAATGTTAACAACCTCTGCAGTCAATTCTAAGCCGGTTATCGAGCACCTGGTAGTGATGGCACGCTTTGTAGGACTACAATTATTATATTTTGATCGACACTAGGTATTATAGTAATTCGAAATATATTTTCTGTAGTTAATATTTACTGAAAAAGTTGCTTTTCAAACGTTTTATCGCACCTTAATACTAAACCATTGAACTTGAATCTTTTGGGTGCAGAAAAATTTTAAATAGCAGCTTTATATGGGTAAATAAGCTCCAAATGCACTCCTACAGCGTTAACAACCTCTGCAATCAATTCTAAGCCTGTTATTGAGCACCTGGTAGTGCTGGCACGCTTTGTAGGGCTACAATTATTATATTTTGATAGACACTAGGTATTGTAGTAATTCGAAATATATTTTCTGTAGTTAATATTTACTGAAAAACGTGCTTTTCAGACGTTTTAGCGCACCTTAATACTAAACTATTGAACTTGAATTTTTTTGATGCAGAAAAATTTAATATAGCAGTTTTATATGTCTAAATAAGCTCCAAATGCACTCGTACAGCGTTAACAACCTCTGCAATCTATTCTAAGCCGGTTATTGAGCACCTGGTAGTGATGGCACTCCTTGTAGGGCTACAATTATTATATTTTGATAGACACTAGGTATTGTAGTAATTCGAAATATATTTTCTGTAGTTAATATTTACTGAAAAAGTTGCTTTTCAAACGTTTTATCGCACCTTAATACTAAACCATTGAACTTGAATTTTTTGGATGCAGAAAAACTTAATATAGCAGCTTTATATGGCTACATAAGCTCCAAATGCACTCGTACAGCGTTAACAACCTCTGCAATCAATTCTAAGCCGGTTATTGAGCACCTGGTAGTGATGGCACCCCTTGTAGGGCTACAATTATTATAATTTGATAGACACTAGGTATTGTAGTAATTCGAAATATATTTTCTGTAGTTAATATTTACTGAAAAACGTGCTTTTCAGACGTTTTAACGCACCTTAATACTAAACTATTGAACTTGAATTTTTTGGATGCAGAAAAATTTAATATAGCAGCTTTATATGGCTAAATAAGCTCCAAATGGACTCCTACAGCGTTAACAACCTCTGCAATCAATTCTAAGCCGGTTATTGAGCACCTTGTAGGGCCAATCATTATATTTTGATAGACACTAGGTATTGTAGTAATTGGAAATATATTTTCTGTAGTTAATATTTACTGAAAAACGTGCTTTTCAGATGTTTTAACGCACCTTAATACTAAACTATTGAACTTGAATTTTTTGGTTGCAGAAAAATCTAATATAGCAGCTTTATATGACTAAATAAGCTCCAAATGCACTCCTACAATGTTAACAACCTCTGCAGTCAATTCTAAGCCGGTTATCGAGCACCTGGTAGTGATGGCACGCTTTGTAGGACTACAATTATTATATTTTGATCGACACTAGGTATTATAGTAATTCGAAATATATTTTCTGTAGTTAATATTTACTGAAAAAGTTGCTTTTCAAACGTTTTATCGCACCTTAATACTAAACCATTGAACTTGAATTTTTTGGATGCAGAAAAACTTAATATAGCAGCTTTATATGGCTACATAAGCTCCAAATGCACTCGTACAGCGTTAACAACCTCTGCAATCAATTCTAAGCCGGTTATTGAGCACCTGGTAGTGATGGCACCCCTTGTAGGGCTACAATTATTATAATTTGATAGACACTAGGTATTGTAGTAATTCGAAATATATTTTCTGTAGTTAATATTTACTGAAAAACGTGCTTTTCAGACGTTTTAACGCACCTTAATACTAAACTATTGAACTTGAATTTTTTGGATGCAGAAAAATTTAATATAGCAGCTTTATATGGCTAAATAAGCTCCAAATGGACTCCTACAGCGTTAACAACCTCTGCAATCAATTCTAAGCCGGTTATTGAGCACCTTGTAGGGCCAATCATTATATTTTGATAGACACTAGGTATTGTAGTAATTGGAAATATATTTTCTGTAGTTAATATTTACTGAAAAACGTGCTTTTCAGATGTTTTAACGCACCTTAATACTAAACTATTGAACTTGAATTTTTTGTATGCAGAAAAATTTAATATAGCAGCTTTATATGGCTAAATAAGCTCCAAATGGACTCCTACAGCGTTAACAACCTCTGCAATCAATTGTAAGCCGGTTACTGAGCACCTGGTAGAAATAGTACGCTTTGTAGGGCTACAATTATTATATTTTGATAGACACTAGGTAATGTAGTAATTCGAAATATATTTTCTGTAGTTACTATTTACTGAAAAACGTGCTTTTCAAACGTTTTAACGCACCTTAATACTAATCCATTGAAATTGAATTTTTTGGATGCAGAAAAATTTAATATAGCATTTTTATATGGCTAAATACGCTCCAAATGCACCCCTACAGCGTTAACAACCTCTGCAATCAATTCTAAGCCGGTTATTGAGCACCTGGTAGTGATGGCACGCTTTGTAGGACTACAATTATTATATTTTGATCGACACTAGGTATTATAGTAATTCGAAATATATTTTCTGTAGCTACTATTTACTGAAAAACGTGCTTTTCAAACGTTTTAAAGCACCTTAATACTAAATCATTAAAATTGAATTTTTTGGATGCAGAAAGATTTAATATAGCCACTTTGTATGGCTAAATAAGCTCCAAATGCACTCCTACAACTTTAACAACCTTGCAATCAATTCTAAGCCGGTTATCGAGCACCTGGTAGTGTTGGCACACTTTGTAGGGCTACAATTATTATATTTTGATAGACACTAGGTATTGTAGTAATTCGAAATATATTTTCTGTAGTTACTATTTACTGAAAAACGTGCTTTTCAAACGTTTTAACGCAACTTAATACTAAACCATTGAAATTGAATTTTTGGATGCAGAAAAATTTAATATAGCAGCTTTATATGGATAAATAAGCGCCAAATGCACCCCTACAGCGTTAACAACCTCTGCAATCAATTCTAAGCCGGCTATTGAGCACCAGGTAATGATGGCACGCATTGGAGGCCTTCAGTTAATATATTTTGATCGGCACTAGGTATTATAGTAATTCGAAAAATATTTTCTGAAGTTAATATTTTCTGAAGAACGTAATTTCCAAACGTTTTAACGCACCTTAATACTAAACCATTAAACTTGTATTTTTTGGATGCAGAAAAATTGAATATAGCAGCTTTATATGGCTAAAAAGCTCCAAATGCACTCCTACAGCTTTAACAACCTCTGCAATCAATTCTAAGCCGGTTATCGAGCACCTGGTAGTGATGGCACGCTCTGTAGGACTACAATTATTATATTATGATCGACACTAGGTATTATAGTAATTCGAAATATATTTTCTGTAGTTACTATTTACTGAAAAACGTGCTTTTCAAACGTTTTAACGCAACTTAATACTAAACCATTAAAATTGAATTTTTGGATGCAGAAAAATTTAATATAGCAGCTTTATATGGCTAAATAAGCTCCAAATGCAACCCTACAGCGTTAACAACCTCTGCAATCAATTCTAAGCCGGCTATTGAGCACCAGGTAGTGATGGCACGCATTGGAGGCCTTCAATTATTATATTTTGATCGGCACTAGGTATTATAGTAATTCGAAAAATATTTTCTGTAGTTAATATTTACTGAAGAACGTAATTTTCAAACGTTTTAACGCACCTTAATACTAAACCATTAAACTGGGATTTTTTGGATGCAGAAAAATTTAACGTAGCAGCTTTATATGGCTAAATAAGCTCCAAATGCACTCCTACAGCTTTAACAACCTCTGCAATCAATTCTAAGCCGGTTATCGAGCACCTGGTAGTGATGGCACGCTCTGTAGGACTACAATTATTATATTTTGATCGACACTAGGTATTATAGTAATTCGAAATATATTTTCTGTAGTTACTATTTACTGAAAAACGTGCTTTTCAAACGTTTTAACGCACCTTAATACTAAACTATTGAACTTGAATTTTTTGGATGCAGAAAAATTTAATATAGCAGCTTTATATGGCTAAATAAGCTCCAAATGCACTCGTACAGCGTTAACAACCTCTGCAATCAATTCTAAGCCGGTTATTGAGCACCTGGTAGTGATGGAACTCCTTGTAGGGCTACAATTATTATATTTTGATAGACACTAGGTATTGTAGTAATTCGAAATATATTTTCTGTAGTTAATATTTACTGGAAAACGTGCTTTTCAGACGTTTTAACGCACCTTAATACTAAACTATTGAACTTGAATTTTTTGGATGCAGAAAAATTTAATATAGCAGCTTTATATGGCTAAATAAGCTCCAAATGGACTCCTACAGCGTTAACAACCTCTGCAATCAATTCTAAGCCGGTTATTGAGCACCTGGTAGAGATGGTACGCTTTGTAGGGCTACAATTATTATATTTTGATAGACACTAGGTAATGTAGTAAGTCGAAATATATTTTCTGTAGTTAATATTTATTGAAAAACGTGCTTTTCAGACGTTTTAACGTACCTTAATACTAAACCATTGAACTTGAATTTTTTGGATGCAAAAAAATTTAATATAGCAGCTTTATATGGCTAAATAAGCTCCAAATGCACTCCTACAATGTTAACAACCTCTGCAATCAATTCTAAGCCGGTTATCGAGCACCTGGTAGTGATGGCACGCTTTGTAGGACTACAATTATTATATTTTGATCGACACTAGGTATTACAGTAATTCGAAATATATTTTCTGTAGTTAATATTTACTGAAAAAGTTGCTTTTCAAACGTTTTATCGGACCTTAATACTAAACCATTGAACTTGAATCTTTTGGATGCAGAAAAATTTAAAATAGCAGCTTTATATGGGTAAATAAGCTCCAAATGCACTCCTACAGCGTTAACAACCTCTGCAATCAATTCTAAGCCTGTTATTGAGCACCTGGTAGTGCTGGCACGCTTTGTAGGGCTACAATTATTATATTTTGATAGACACTAGGTATTGTAGTAATTCGAAATATATTTTCTGTAGTTAATATTTACTGAAAAACGTGCTTTTCAGACGTTTTAGCGCACCTTAATACTAAACTATTGAACTTGAATTTTTTTGATGCAGAAAAATTTAATATAGCAGTTTTATATGGCTAAATAAGCTCCAAATGCACTCGTACAGCGTTAACAACCTCTGCAATCTATTCTAAGCCGGTTATTGAGCACCTGGTAGTGATGGCACTCCTTGTAGGGCTACAATTATTATATTTTGATAGACACTAGGTATTGTAGTAATTCGAAATATATTTTCTGTAGTTAATATTTACTGAAAAACGTGCTTTTCAGACGTTTTAGCGCACCTTAATACTAAACTATTGAACTTGAATTTTTTGGATGCAGAAAAATTTAATATAGCAGCTTTATATGGCTAAATAAGCTCCAATTAGACTCCTACAGCGTTAACAACCTCTGCAATCAATTCTAAGCCGGTTATTGAGCACCTGGTAGAAATAGTACGCTTTGTAGGGCTACAATTATTATATTTTGATAGACACTAGGTATTGTAGTAATTTGAAATATATTTTCTGTAGTTAATATTTACTGAAAAACGTGCTTTTCAGACGTTTTAACGCTCCTTAATACTAAAAAATAAACTTGAATTTTTTGGATGCAGAAAAATTTAATATAGCAGCTTTATATGGCTACATAAGCTCCAAATGCACTCGTACAGCGTTAACAACCTCTGCAATCAATTCTAAGCCGGTTATTGAGCACCTGGTAGTGATGGCACTCCTTGTAGGGCTACAATTATTATAATTTGATAGACACTAGGTATTGTAGTAATTCGAAATATATTTTCTGTAGTTAATATTTACTGAAAAACGTGCTTTTCAGACGTTTTAACGCACCTTAATACTAAATTATTGAACTTGAATTTTTTGGATGCAGAAAAATTTAATATAGCAGCTTTATATGGCTAAATAAGCTCCAAATGCACCCCTACAGCGTTAACAACCTCTGCAATCAATTCTAAGCCGGTTATTGAGCGCCTGGTAGTGATGGCACGCTTTGTAGGACTACAATTATTATATTTTGATCGACACTAGGTATTATAGTAATTCGAAATATATTTTCTGTAGTTAATATTTACTGAAAAAGTTGCTTTTCAAACGTTTTATTGCACCTTAATACTAAACCATTGAACTTGAATTTTTTGGATGCAGAAAAATTTAAAATAGCAGCTGTATATGGGTAAATAAGTTCCAAATGCACTCCTACAGCGTTAACAACCTCTGCAATCAACTCTAATCCTGTTATTGAGCACCTGGTAGGGATGGCACGCTTTGTAGGGCTACAATTATTATATTTTGATAGACACTAGGTATTGTAGTAATTCGAAATATATTTTCTGTAGTTAATATTTACTGAAAAACGTGCTTTTCAGACGTTTTAACGCACCTTAATACTAAACTATTGAACTTGAATTTTTTGGATGCAGAAAAATTTAATATAGCAGCTTTATATGGCTAAATAAGCTCCAAATGGACTCCTACAGCGTTAACAACCTCTGCAATCAATTCTAAGCCGGTTATTGAGCACCTGGTAGAGATGGTACGCTTTGTAGGGCTACAATTATTATATTTTGATAGACACTAGGTAATGTAGTAATTCGAAATATATTTTCTGTAGTTAATATTTATTGAAAAACGTGCTTTCCAGACGTTTTAACGTACCTTAATACTAAACTATTGAACTTGAATTTTTTGGTTGCAGAAAAATCTAATATAGCAGCTTTATATGACTAAATAAGCTCCAAATGCACTCCTACAATGTTAACAACCTCTGCAGTCAATTCTAAGCCGGTTATCGAGCACCTGGTAGTGATGGCACGCTTTGTAGGACTACAATTATTATATTTTGATCGACACTAGGTATTATAGTAATTCGAAATATATTTTCTGTAGTTAATATTTACTGAAAAAGTTGCTTTTCAAACGTTTTATCGCACCTTAATACTAAACCATTGAACTTGAATTTTTTGGATGCAGAAAAACTTAATATAGCAGCTTTATATGGCTACATAAGCTCCAAATGCACTCGTACAGCGTTAACAACCTCTGCAATCAATTCTAAGCCGGTTATTGAGCACCTGGTAGTGATGGCACCCCTTGTAGGGCTACAATTATTATAATTTGATAGACACTAGGTATTGTAGTAATTCGAAATATATTTTCTGTAGTTAATATTTACTGAAAAACGTGCTTTTCAGACGTTTTAACGCACCTTAATACTAAACTATTGAACTTGAATTTTTTGGATGCAGAAAAATTTAATATAGCAGCTTTATATGGCTAAATAAGCTCCAAATGGACTCCTACAGCGTTAACAACCTCTGCAATCAATTCTAAGCCGGTTATTGAGCACCTTGTAGGGCCAATCATTATATTTTGATAGACACTAGGTATTGTAGTAATTGGAAATATATTTTCTGTAGTTAATATTTACTGAAAAACGTGCTTTTCAGATGTTTTAACGCACCTTAATACTAAACTATTGAACTTGAATTTTTTGGATGCAGAAAAATTTAATATAGCAGCTTTATATGGCTAAATAAGCTCCAAATGGACTCCTACAGCGTTAAAAACCTCTGCAATCAATTGTAAGCCGGTTACTGAGCACCTGGTAGAAATAGTACGCTTTGTAGGGCTACAATTATTATATTTTGATAGACACTAGGTAATGTAGTAATTCGAAATATATTTTCTGTAGTTACTATTTACTGAAAAACGTGCTTTTCAGATGTTTTAACGCACCTTAATACTAAAAAATGAACTTGAATTTTTTGGATGCAGAAAAATTTAATATAGCAGCTTTATATGGCTACATAAGCTCCAAATGCACTCGTACAGCGTTAACAACCTCTGCAATCAATTCTAAGCCGGTTATTGAGCACCTGGTAGTGATGGCACTCCTTGTAGGGCTACAATTATTATAATTTGATAGACACTAGGTATTGTAGTAATTCGAAATATATTTTCTGTAGTTAATATTTACTGAAAAACGTGCTTTTCAGACGTTTTAACGCACCTTAATACTAAATTATTGAACTTGAATTTTTTGGATGCAGAAAAATTTAATATAGCAGCTTTATATGGCTAAATAAGCTCCAAATGCACCCCTACAGCGTTAACAACCTCTGCAATCAATTCTAAGCCGGTTATTGAGCGCCTGGTAGTGATGGCACGCTTTGTAGGACTACAATTATTATATTTTGATCGACACTAGGTATTATAGTAATTCGAAATATATTTTCTGTAGTTAATATTTACTGAAAAAGTTGCTTTTCAAACGTTTTATTGCACCTTAATACTAAACCATTGAACTTGAATTTTTTGGATGCAGAAAAATTTAAAATAGCAGCTTTATATGGGTAAATAAGCTCCAAATGCACTCCTACAGCGTTAACAACCTCTGCAATCAACTCTAATCCTGTTATTGAGCACCTGGTAGGGATGGCACGCTTTGTAGGGCTACAATTATTATATTTTGATATACACTAGGTATTGTAGTAATTCGAAATATATTTTCTGTAGTTAATATTTACTGAAAAACGTGCTTTTCAGACGTTTTAACGCACCTTAATACTAAACTATTGAACTTGAATTTTTTGGATGCAGAAAAATTTAATATAGCAGCTTTATATGGCTAAATAAGCTCCAAATGGACTCCTACAGCGTTAACAACCTCTGCAATCAATTCTAAGCCGGTTATTGAGCACCTGGTAGAGATGGTACGCTTTGTAGGGCTACAATTATTATATTTTGATAGACACTAGGTAATGTAGTAATTCGAAATATATTTTCTGTAGTTAATATTTATTGAAAAACGTGCTTTTCAGACGTTTTAACGTACCTTAATACTAAACTATTGAACTTGAATTTTTTGGTTGCAGGAAAATCTAATATAGCAGCTTTATATGACTAAATAAGCTCCAAATGCACTCCTACAATGTTAACAACCTCTGCAGTCAATTCTAAGCCGGTTATCGAGCACCTGGTAGTGATGGCACGCTTTGTAGGACTACAATTATTATATTTTGATCGACACTAGGTATTATAGTAATTCGAAATATATTTTCTGTAGTTAATATTTACTGAAAAAGTTGCTTTTCAAACGTTTTATCGCACCTTAATACTAAACCATTGAACTTGAATTTTTTGGATGCAGAAAAACTTAATATAGCAGCTTTATATGGCTACATAAGCTCCAAATGCACTCGTACAGCGTTAACAACCTCTGCAATCAATTCTAAGCCGGTTATTGAGCACCTGGTAGTGATGGCACCCCTTGTAGGGCTACAATTATTATAATTTGATAGACACTAGGTATTGTAGTAATTCGAAATATATTTTCTGTAGTTAATATTTACTGAAAAACGTGCTTTTCAGACGTTTTAACGCACCTTAATACTAAACTATTGAACTTGAATTTTTTGGATGCAGAAAAATTTAATATAGCAGCTTTATATGGCTAAATAAGCTCCAAATGGACTCCTACAGCGTTAACAACCTCTGCAATCAATTCTAAGCCGGTTATTGAGCACCTTGTAGGGCCAATCATTATATTTTGATAGACACTAGGTATTGTAGTAATTGGAAATATATTTTCTGTAGTTAATATTTACTGAAAAACGTGCTTTTCAGATGTTTTAACGCACCTTAATACTAAACTATTGAACTTGAATTTTTTGGTTGCAGAAAAATCTAATATAGCAGCTTTATATGACTAAATAAGCTCCAAATGCACTCCTACAATTTTAACAACCTCTGCAGTCAATTCTAAGCCGGTTATCGAGCACCTGGTAGTGATGGCACGCTTTGTAGGACTACAATTATTATATTTTGATCGACACTAGGTATTATAGTAATTCGAAATATATTTTCTGTAGTTAATATTTACTGAAAAAGTTGCTTTTCAAACGTTTTATCGCACCTTAATACTAAACCATTGAACTTGAATTTTTTGGATGCAGAAAAACTTAATATAGCAGCTTTATATGGCTACATAAGCTCCAAATGCACTCGTACAGCGTTAACAACCTCTGCAATCAATTCTAAGCCGGTTATTGAGCACCTGGTAGTGATGGCACCCCTTGTAGGGCTACAATTATTATAATTTGATAGACACTAGGTATTGTAGTAATTCGAAATATATTTTCTGTAGTTAATATTTACTGAAAAACGTGCTTTTCAGACGTTTTAACGCACCTTAATACTAAACTATTGAACTTGAATTTTTTGGATGCAGAAAAATTTAATATAGCAGCTTTATATGGCTAAATAAGCTCCAAATGGACTCCTACAGCGTTAACAACCTCTGCAATCAATTCTAAGCCGGTTATTGAGCACCTTGTAGGGCCAATCATTATATTTTGATAGACACTAGGTATTGTAGTAATTGGAAATATATTTTCTGTAGTTAATATTTACTGAAAAACGTGCTTTTCAGATGTTTTAACGCACCTTAATACTAAACTATTGAACTTGAATTTTTTGGATGCAGAAAAATTTAATATAGCAGCTTTATATGGCTAAATAAGCTCCAAATGGACTCCTACAGCGTTAACAACCTCTGCAATCAATTGTAAGCCGGTTACTGAGCACCTGGTAGAAATAGTACGCTTTGTAGGGCTACAATTATTATATTTTGATAGACACTAGGTAATGTAGTAATTCGAAATATATTTTCTGTAGTTACTATTTACTGAAAAACGTGCTTTTCAAACGTTTTAACGCACCTTAATACTAATCCATTGAAATTGAATTTTTTGGATGCAGAAAAATTTAATATAGCATTTTTATATGGCTAAATACGCTCCAAATGCACCCCTACAGCGTTAACAACCTCTGCAATCAATTCTAAGCCGGTTATTGAGCACCTGGTAGTGATGGCACGCTTTGTAGGACTACAATTATTATATTTTGATCGACACTAGGTATTATAGTAATTCGAAATATATTTTCTGTAGCTACTATTTACTGAAAAACGTGCTTTTCAAACGTTTTAAAGCACCTTAATACTAAATCATTAAAATTGAATTTTTTGGATGCAGAAAGATTTAATATAGCCACTTTGTATGGCTAAATAAGCTCCAAATGCACTCCTACAACTTTAACAACCTTGCAATCAATTCTAAGCCGGTTATCGAGCACCTGGTAGTGTTGGCACACTTTGTAGGGCTACAATTATTATATTTTGATAGACACTAGGTATTGTAGTAATTCGAAATATATTTTCTGTAGTTACTATTTACTGAAAAACGTGCTTTTCAAACGTTTTAACGCAACTTAATACTAAACCATTGAAATTGAATTTTTGGATGCAGAAAAATTTAATATAGCAGCTTTATATGGATAAATAAGCGCCAAATGCACCCCTACAGCGTTAACAACCTCTGCAATCAATTCTAAGCCGGCTATTGAGCACCAGGTAATGATGGCACGCATTGGAGGCCTTCAATTAATATATTTTGATCGGCACTAGGTATTATAGTAATTCGAAAAATATTTTCTGAAGTTAATATTTTCTGAAGAACGTAATTTCCAAACGTTTTAACGCACCTTAATACTAAACCATTAAACTTGTATTTTTTGGATGCAGAAAAATTGAATATAGCAGCTTTATATGGCTAAAAAGCTCCAAATGCACTCCTACAGCTTTAACAACCTCTGCAATCAATTCTAAGCCGGTTATCGAGCACCTGGTAGTGATGGCACGCTCTGTAGGACTACAATTATTATATTATGATCGACACTAGGTATTATAGTAATTCGAAATATATTTTCTGTAGTTACTATTTACTGAAAAACGTGCTTTTCAAACGTTTTAACGCAACTTAATACTAAACCATTAAAATTGAATTTTTGGATGCAGAAAAATTTAATATAGCAGCTTTATATGGCTAAATAAGCTCCAAATGCAACCCTACAGCGTTAACAACCTCTGCAATCAATTCTAAGCCGGCTATTGAGCACCAGGTAGTGATGGCACGCATTGGAGGCCTTCAATTATTATATTTTGATCGGCACTAGGTATTATAGTAATTCGAAAAATATTTTCTGTAGTTAATATTTACTGAAAAACGTAATTTTCAAACGTTTTAACGCACCTTAATACTAAACCATTAAACTGGGATTTTTTGGATGCAGAAAAATTTAACGTAGCAGCTTTATATGGCTAAATAAGCTCCAAATGCACTCCTACAGCTTTAACAACCTCTGCAATCAATTCTAAGCCGGTTATCGAGCACCTGGTAGTGATGGCACGCTCTGTAGGACTACAATTATTATATTTTGATCGACACTAGGTATTATAGTAATTCGAAATATATTTTCTGTAGTTAATATTTACTGGAAAACGTGCTTTTCAGACGTTTTAACGCACCTTAATACTAAACTATTGAACTTGAATCTTTTGGATGCAGAAAAATTTAAAATAGCAGCTTTATATGGCTAAATAAGCTCCAAATGCACTCGTACAGCGTTAACAACCTCTGCAATCAATTCTAAGCCGGTTATTGAGCACCTGGTAGTGATGGAACTCCTTGTAGGGCTACAATTATTATATTTTGATAGACACTAGGTATTGTAGTAATTCGAAATATATTTTCTGTAGTTAATATTTACTGGAAAACGTGCTTTTCAGACGTTTTAACGCACCTTAATACTAAACTATTGAACTTGAATCTTTTGGATGCAGAAAAATTTAAAATAGCAGCTTTATATGGGTAAATAAGCTCCAAATGCACTCCTACAGCGTTAACAACCTCTGCAATCAATTCTAAGCCTGTTATTGAGCACCTGGTAGTGATGGCACGCTCTGTAGGACTACAATTATTATATTTTGATCGACACTAGGTATTATAGTAATTCGAAATATATTTTCTGTAGTTAATATTTACTGAAAAACGTGCTTTTCAGACGTTTTAGCGCACCTTAATACTAAACTATTGAACTTGAATTTTTTTGATGCAGAAAAATTTAATATAGCAGTTTTATATGGCTAAATAAGCTCCAAATGCACTCGTACAGCGTTAACAACCTCTGCAATCTATTCTAAGCCGGTTATTGAGCACCTGGTAGTGATGGCACTCCTTGTAGGGCTACAATTATTATATTTTGATAGACACTAGGTATTGTAGTAATTCGAAATATATTTTCTGTAGTTAATATTTACTGAAAAACGTGCTTTTCAGACGTTTTAGCGCACCTTAATACTAAACTATTGAACTTGAATTTTTTGGATGCAGAAAAATTTAATATAGCAGCTTTATATGGCTAAATAAGCTCCAATTAGACTCCTACAGCGTTAACAACCTCTGCAATCAATTCTAAGCCGGTTATTGAGCACCTGGTAGAAATAGTACGCTTTGTAGGGCTACAATTATTATATTTTGATAGACACTAGGTATTGTAGTAATTTGAAATATATTTTCTGTAGTTAATATTTACTGAAAAACCTGCTTTTCAGACGTTTTAACGCTCCTTAATACTAAAAAATAAACTTGAATTTTTTGGATGCAGAAAAATTTAATATAGCAGCTTTATATGGCTACATAAGCTCCAAATGCACTCGTACAGCGTTAACAACCTCTGCAATCAATTCTAAGCCGGTTATTGAGCACCTGGTAGTGATGGCACTCCTTGTAGGGCTACAATTATTATAATTTGATAGACACTAGGTATTGTAGTAATTCGAAATATATTTTCTGTAGTTAATATTTACTGAAAAACGTGCTTTTCAGACGTTTTAACGCACCTTAATACTAAATTATTGAACTTGAATTTTTTGGATGCAGAAAAATTTAATATAGCAGCTTTATATGGCTAAATAAGCTCCAAATGCACCCCTACAGCGTTAACAACCTCTGCAATCAATTCTAAGCCGGTTATTGAGCGCCTGGTAGTGATGGCACGCTTTGTAGGACTACAATTATTATATTTTGATCGACACTAGGTATTATAGTAATTCGAAATATATTTTCTGTAGTTAATATTTACTGAAAAAGTTGCTTTTCAAACGTTTTATTGCACCTTAATACTAAACCATTGAACTTGAATTTTTTGGATGCAGAAAAATTTAAAATAGCAGCTTTATATGGGTAAATAAGCTCCAAATGCACTCCTACAGCGTTAACAACCTCTGCAATCAACTCTAATCCTGTTATTGAGCACCTGGTAGGGATGGCACGCTTTGTAGGGCTACAATTATTATATTTTGATAGACACTAGGTATTGTAGTAATTCGAAATATATTTTCTGTAGTTAATATTTACTGAAAAACGTGCTTTTCAGACGTTTTAACGCACCTTAATACTAAACTATTGAACTTGAATTTTTTGGATGCAGAAAAATTTAATATAGCAGCTTTATATGGCTAAATAAGCTCCAAATGGACTCCTACAGCGTTAACAACCTCTGCAATCAATTCTAAGCCGGTTATTGAGCACCTGGTAGAGATGGTACGCTTTGTAGGGCTACAATTATTATATTTTGATAGACACTAGGTAATGTAGTAATTCGAAATATATTTTCTGTAGTTAATATTTATTGAAAAACGTGCTTTTCAGACGTTTTAACGTACCTTAATACTAAACTATTGAACTTGAATTTTTTGGTTGCAGAAAAATCTAATATAGCAGCTTTATATGACTAAATAAGCTCCAAATGCACTCCTACAATGTTAACAACCTCTGCAGTCAATTCTAAGCCGGTTATCGAGCACCTGGTAGTGATGGCACGCTTTGTAGGACTACAATTATTATATTTTGATCGACACTAGGTATTATAGTAATTCGAAATATATTTTCTGTAGTTAATATTTACTGAAAAAGTTGCTTTTCAAACGTTTTATCGCACCTTAATACTAAACCATTGAACTTGAATTTTTTGGATGCAGAAAAACTTAATATAGCAGCTTTATATGGCTACATAAGCTCCAAATGCACTCGTACAGCGTTAACAACCTCTGCAATCAATTCTAAGCCGGTTATTGAGCACCTGGTAGTGATGGCACCCCTTGTAGGGCTACAATTATTATAATTTGATAGACACTAGGTATTGTAGTAATTCGAAATATATTTTCTGTAGTTAATATTTACTGAAAAACGTGCTTTTCAGACGTTTTAACGCACCTTAATACTAAACTATTGAACTTGAATTTTTTGGATGCAGAAAAATTTAATATAGCAGCTTTATATGGCTAAATAAGCTCCAAATGTACTCCTACAGCGTTAACAACCTCTGCAATCAATTCTAAGCCGGTTATTGAGCACCTTGTAGGGCCAATCATTATATTTTGATAGACACTAGGTATTGTAGTAATTGGAAATATATTTTCTGTAGTTAATATTTACTGAAAAACGTGCTTTTCTGATGTTTTAACGCACCTTAATACTAAACTATTGAACTTGAATTTTTTGGATGCAGAAAAATTTAATATAGCAGCTTTATATGGCTAAATAAGCTCCAAATGGACTCCTACAGCGTTAACAACCTCTGCAATCAATTGTAAGCCGGTTACTGAGCACCTGGTAGAAATAGTACGCTTTGTAGGGCTACAATTATTATATTTTGATAGACACTAGGTAATGTAGTAATTCGAAATATATTTTCTGTAGTTACTATTTACTGAAAAACGTGCTTTTCAAACGTTTTAACGCACCTTAATACTAATCCATTGAAATTGAATTTTTTGGATGCAGAAAAATTTAATATAGCATTTTTATATGGCTAAATACGCTCCAAATGCACCCCTACAGCGTTAACAACCTCTGCAATCAATTCTAAGCCGGTTATTGAGCACCTGGTAGTGATGGCACGCTTTGTAGGACTACAATTATTATATTTTGATCGCCACTAGGTATTATAGTAATTCGAAATATATTTTCTGTAGTTACTATTTACTGAAAAACGTGCTTTTCAAACGTTTTAAAGCACCTTAATACTAAATCATTAAAATTGAATTTTTTGGATGCAGAAAGATTTAATATAGCCACTTTGTATGGCTAAATAAGCTCCAAATGCACTCCTACAACTTTAACAACCTCTGCAATCAATTCTAAGCCGGTTATCGATCACCTGGTAGTGATGGCACGCTCTGTAGGACTACAATTATTATATTTTGATCGACACTTGGTATTATAGTAATTCGAAATATATTTTTTGTAGTTACTATTTACTGAAAAACGTGCTTTTCAAACGTTTTAACGCACCTTAATACTAAACCATTGAAATTGAATTTTTTGGATGCAGAAAAATTTAATATAGCAGCTTTATATGGCTAAATAAGCTCCAAATGCACCCCTACAGCGTTAACAACCTCTGCAATCAATTCTAAGCCGGTTATTGAGCGCCTGGTAGTGATGGCACGCTTTGTAGGACTACAATTATTATATTTTGATCGACACTAGGTATTATAGTAATTCGAAATATATTTTCTGTAGTTAATATTTACTGAAAAACTTGCTTTTCAAACGTTTTATTGCACCTTAATACTAAACCATTGAACTTGAATTTTTTGGATGCAGAAAAATTTAAAATAGCAGCTTTATATGGGTAAATAAGCTCCAAATGCACTCCTACTGCGTTAACAACCTCTGCAATCAACTCTAATCCTGTTATTGAGCACCTGGTAGGGATGGCACGCTTTGTAGGGCTACAATTATTATATTTTGATAGACACTAGGTATTGTAGTAATTCGAAATATATTTTCTGTAGTTAATATTTACTGAAAAACGTGCTTTTCAGACGTTTTAACGCACCTTAATACTAAACTATTGAACTTGAATTTTTTGGATGCAGAAAAATTTAATATAGCAGCTTTATATGGCTAAATAAGCTCCAAATGGACTCCTACAGCGTTAACAACATCTGCAATCAATTCTAAGCCGGTTATTGAGCACCTGGTAGAGATGGTACGCTTTGTAGGGCTACAATTATTATATTTTGATAGACTCTAGGTAATGTAGTAATTCGAAATATATTTTCTGTAGTTAATATTTATTGAAAAACGTGCTTTTCAGACGTTTTAACGTACCTTAATACTAAACTATTGAACTTGAATTTTTTGGATGCAGAAAAATCTAATATAGCAGCTTTATATGGCTAAATAAGCTCCAAATGCACTCCTACAATGTTAACAACCTCTGCAGTCAATTCTAAGCCGGTTATCGAGCACCTGGTAGTGATGGCACGCTTTGTAGGACTACAATTATTATATTTTGATCGACACTAGGTATTATAGTAATTCGAAATATATTTTCTGTAGTTACTATTTACTGAAAAACGTGCTTTTCAAACGTTTTAACGCACCTTAATACTAAACCATTAAAATTGAATTTTTTGGATGCAGAAAGATTTAATATAGCCACTTTGTATGGCTAAATAAGCTCCAAATGCACTCCTACAACTTTAACAACCGCAGCAATCAATTCTAAGCCGGTTATCGAGCACCTGGTAGTGATGGCACGCTCTGTAGGACTACAATTATTATATTTTGATCGACACTTGTTATTATAGTAATTCGAAATATATTTTTTGTAGTTACTATTTACTGAAAAACGTGCTTTTCAAACGTTTTAACGCACCTTCATACTAAACTATTGAACTTGAATTTTTTGGATGCAGAAAAATTTAATATAGCAGCTTTATATGGCTAAATAAGCTCCAAATGGACTCCTACAGCGTTAACAACCTCTGCAATCAATTCTAAGCCGGTTATTGAGCACCTGGTAGTGATGGCACTCCTTGTAGGGCTACAATCATTATAATTTGATAGACACTAGGTATTGTAGTAATTCGAAATATATTTTCTGTTAGTTAATATTTACTGAAAAACGTGCTTTTCAGACGTTTTAACGCACCTTAATACTAAACTATTAAACTTGAATTTTTTGGATGCAGAAAAATTTAATATAGCAGCTTTATATGGCTAAATAAGCTCCAAATGGACTCCTACAGCGTTAACAACCTCTGCAATCAATTCTAAGCCGGTTATTGAGCACCTGGTAGTGATGGCACTCCTTGTAGGGCTACAATTATTATAATTTGATAGACACTAGGTATTGTAGTAATTCGAAATATATTTTCTGTTAGTTACTATTTACTGAAAAACGTGCTTTTCAAACGGTTTAACGCACCTTAATACTAATCCATTGAAATTGAATCTTTTGGATGCAGAAAAATTTAATATAGCAGCTTTATATGGCTAAATATGCTCCAAATGCACCCCTACAGCGTTAACAACCTCTGCAATCAATTCTAAGCCGGTTATTGGGCACCTGGTAGTGATGGCACGCTTTGTAGGACTACAATTATTATATTTTGATCGACACTAGGTATTATAGTAATTCGAAATATATTTTCTGTAGTTACTATTTACTGAAAAACATGCTTTTCAAACGTTTTAACGCACCTTAATACTAAACCATTAAAATTGAATTTTTTGGATGCAGAAAGATTTAATATAGCCACTTTGTAAGGCTAAATAAGCTCCAAATGCACTCCTACAACTTTAAAAACCTCTGCAATCAATTCTAAGCGGGTTATCGAGCACCTGGTAGTGATGGCACGCTCTGTAGGACTACAATTATTATATTTTGATCGACACTTGGTATTATAGTAATTCGAAATATTTTTTTTATAGTTACTATTTACTGAAAAACGTGCTTTTCAAACGTTTTAACGCACCTTAATACTAAACTATTGAACTTGAATTTTTTGGATGCAGAAAAATTTAATATAGCAGCTTTATATGGCTAAATAAGCTCCAAATGCACTCGTACAGCGTTAACAACCTCTGCAATCAATTCTAAGCCGGTTATTGAGCACCTGGTAGTGATGGAACTCCTTGTAGGGCTACAATTATTATATTTTGATAGACACTAGGTATTGTAGTAATTCGAAATATATTTTCTGTAGTTAATATTTACTGGAAAACGTGCTTTTCAGACGTTTTAACGCACCTTAATACTAAACTATTGAACTTGAATTTTTTGGATGCAGAAAAATTTAATATAGCAGCTTTATATGGCTAAATAAGCTCCAAATGCACCCCTACAGCGTTAACAACCTCTGCAATCAATTCTAAGCCGGTTATTGAGCGCCTGGTAGTGATGGCACGCTTTGTAGGACTACAATTATTATATTTTGATCGACACTAGGTATTATAGTAATTCGAAATATATTTTCTGTAGTTAATATTTACTGAAAAAGTTGCTTTTCAAACGTTTTATTGCACCTTAATACTAAACCATTGAACTTGAATTTTTTGGATGCAGAAAAATTTAAAATAGCAGCTTTATATGGGTAAATAAGCTCCAAATGCACTCCTACTGCGTTAACAACCTCTGCAATCAACTCTAATCCTGTTATTGAGCACCTGGTAGGGATGGCACGCTTTGTAGGGCTACAATTATTATATTTTGATAGACACTAGGTATTGTAGTAATTCGAAATATATTTTCTGTAGTTAATATTTACTGAAAAACGTGCTTTTCAGACGTTTTAACGCACCTTAATACTAAACTATTGAACTTGAATTTTTTGGATGCAGAAAAATTTAATATAGCAGCTTTATATGGCTAAATAAGCTCCAAATGGACTCCTACAGCGTTAACAACCTCTGCAATCAATTCTAAGCCGGTTATTGAGCACCTGGTAGAGATGGTACGCTTTGTAGGGCTACAATTATTATATTTTGATAGACACTAGGTATTGTAGTAATTCGAAATATATTTTCTGTAGTTAATATTTACTGAAAAACGTGCTTTTCAGACGTTTTAACGCACCTTAATACTAAACTATTGAACTTGAATTTTTTGGATGCAGAAAAATCTAATATAGCAGCTTTATATGGCTAAATAAGCTCCAAATGCACTCCTACAATGTTAACAACCTCTGCAGTCAATTCTAAGCCGGTTATCGAGCACCTGGTAGTGATGGCACGCTTTGTAGGACTACAATTATTATATTTTGATCGACACTAGGTATTATAGTAATTCGAAATATATTTTCTGTAGTTACTATTTACTGAAAAACGTACTTTTCAAACGTTTTAACGCACCTTAATACTAAACCATTAAAATTGAATTTTTTGGATGCAGAAAGATTTAATATAGCCACTTTGTATGGCTAAATAAGCTCCAAATGCACTCCTACAACTTTAACAACCGCTGCAATCAATTCTAAGCCGGTTATCGAGCACCTGGTAGTGATGGCACGCTCTGTAGGACTACAATTATTATATTTTGATCGACACTTGGTATTATAGTAATTCGAAATATATTTTTTGTAGTTACTATTTACTGAAAAACGTGCTTTTCAAACGTTTTAACGCACCTTAATACTAAACTATTGAACTTGAATTTTTTGGATGCAGAAAAATTTAATATAGCAGCTTTATATGGCTAAATAAGCTCCAAATGGACTCCTACAGCGTTAACAACCTCTGCAATCAATTCTAAGCCGGTTATTGAGCACCTGGTAGTGATGGCACTCCTTGTAGGGCTACAATTATTATAATTTGATAGACACTAGGTATTGTAGTAATTCGAAATATATTTTCTGTTAGTTAATATTTACTGAAAAACGTGATTTTCAGACGTTTTAACGCACCTTAATACTAAACTATTGAACTTAAATTTTTTGGATGCAGAAAAATTTAATATAGCAGCTTTATATGGCTAAATAAGCTCCAAATGGACTCCTACAGCGTTAACAACCTCTGCAATCAATTCTAAGCCTGTTATTGAGCACCTTGTAGGGCCAATCATTATATTTTGATAGACACTAGGTATTGTAGTAATTCGAAATATACTTTCTGTAGTTACTATTTACTGAAAAACGTGCTTTTCAAACGTTTTAACGCACCTTAATACTAAACCATTAAAATTGAATTTTTTGGATGCAGAAAGATTTAATATAGCCACTTTGTATGGCTAAATAAGCTCCAAATGCACTCCTACAACTTTAACAACCGCTGCAATCAATTCTAAGCCGGTTATCGAGCACCTGGTAGTGATGGCACGCTCTGTAGGACTACAATTATTATATTTTGATCGACACTTGGTATTATAGTAATTCGAAATATATTTTTTGTAGTTACTATTTACTGAAAAACGTGCTTTTCAAACGTTTTAACGCACCTTAATACTAAACTATTGAACTTGAATTTTTTGGATGCAGAAAAATTTAATATAGCAGCTTTATATGGCTAAATAAGCTCCAAATGGACTCCTACAGCGTTAACAACCTCTGCAATCAATTCTAAGCCGGTTATTGAGCACCTGGTAGTGATGGCACTCCTTGTAGGGCTACAATTATTATAATTTGATAGACACTAGGTATTGTAGTAATTCGAAATATATTTTCTGTTAGTTAATATTTACTGAAAAACGTGATTTTCAGACGTTTTAACGCACCTTAATACTAAACTATTGAACTTAAATTTTTTGGATGCAGAAAAATTTAATATAGCAGCTTTATATGGCTAAATAAGCTCCAAATGGACTCCTACAGCGTTAACAACCTCTGCAATCAATTCTAAGCCTGTTATTGAGCACCTTGTAGGGCCAATCATTATATTTTGATAGACACTAGGTATTGTAGTAATTCGAAATATACTTTCTGTAGTTACTATTTACTGAAAAACGTGCTTTTCAAACGTTTTAACGCACCTTAATACTAAACTATTGAACTTGAATTTTTTGGATGCAGAAAAATTTAATATAGCAGCTTTATATGGCTAAATAAGCTCCAAATGGACTCCTACAGCGTTAACAACCTCTGCAATCAATTCTAAGCCGGTTATTGAGCCCCTGGTAGAGATGGTACGCCTTGTAGGGCTACAATTATTATATTTTGATAGACACTAGGTAATGTAGTAATTCGAAATATATTTTCTGTAGTTAATATTTATTGATAAACGTGCTTTTCAGACGTTTTAACGTACCTTAATACTAAACTATTGAACTTGAATTTTTTGGTTGCAGAAAAATCTAATATAGCAGCTTTATATGGCTAAATAAGCTCCAAATGCACTCCTACAATGTTAACAACCTCTGCAGTCAATTCTAAGCCGGTTATCGAGCACCTGGTAGTGATGGCACGCTTTGTAGGACTACAATTATTATATTTTGATCGACACTAGGTATTATAGTAATTCGAAATATATTTTCTGTAGTTACTATTTACTGAAAAACGTACTTTTCAAACGTTTTAACGCACCTTAATACTAAACCATTAAAATTGAATTTTTTGGATGCAGAAAGATTTAATATAGCCACTTTGTATGGCTAAATAAGCTCCAAATGCACTCCTACAACTTTAACAACCGCTGCAATCAATTCTAAGCCGGTTATCGAGCACCTGGTAGTGATGGCACGCTCTGTAGGACTACAATTATTATATTTTGATCGACACTTGGTATTATAGTAATTCGAAATATATTTTTTGTAGTTACTATTTACTGAAAAACGTGCTTTTCAAACGTTTTAACGCACCTTAATACTAAACTATTGAACTTGAATTTTTTGGATGCAGAAAAATTTAATATAGCAGCTTTATATGGCTAAATAAGCTCCAAATGGACTCCTACAGCGTTAACAACCTCTGCAATCAATTCTAAGCCGGTTATTGAGCACCTGGTAGTGATGGCACTCCTTGTAGGGCTACAATTATTATAATTTGATAGACACTAGGTATTGTAGTAATTCGAAATATATTTTCTGTTAGTTAATATTTACTGAAAAACGTGCTTTTCAGACGTTTTAACGCACCTTAATACTAAACTATTGAACTTAAATTTTTTGGATGCAGAAAAATTTAATATAGCAGCTTTATATGGCTAAATAAGCTCCAAATGGACTCCTACAGCGTTAACAACCTCTGCAATCAATTCTAAGCCTGTTATTGAGCACCTTGTAGGGCCAATCATTATATTTTGATAGACACTAGGTATTGTAGTAATTCGAAATATACTTTCTGTAGTTACTATTTACTGAAAAACGTGCTTTTCAAACGTTTTAACGCACCTTAATACTAAACTATTGAACTTGAATTTTTTGGATGCAGAAAAATTTAATATAGCAGCTTTATATGGCTAAATAAGCTCCAAATGGACTCCTACAGCGTTAACAACCTCTGCAATCAATTCTAAGCCGGTTATTGAGCCCCTGGTAGAGATGGTACGCCTTGTAGGGCTACAATTATTATATTTTGATAGACACTAGGTAATGTAGTAATTCGAAATATATTTTCTGTAGTTAATATTTATTGATAAACGTGCTTTTCAGACGTTTTAACGTACCTTAATACTAAACTATTGAACTTGAATTTTTTGGTTGCAGAAAAATCTAATATAGCAGCTTTATATGGCTAAATAAGCTCCAAATGCACTCCTACAATGTTAACAACCTCTGCAGTCAATTCTAAGCCGGTTATCGAGCACCTGGTAGTGATGGCACGCTTTGTAAGACTACAATTATTATATTTTGATCGTCACTAGGTATTACAGTAATTCGAAATATATTTTCTGTAGTTAATATTTACTGAAAAACGTGCTTTTCAAACGTTTTATCGCACCTTAATACTAAACCATTGATCTTGAATTTTTTGATGCAGAAAAATTTAATATAGCAGCTTTATATGGCTACATAAGCTCCAAATGCACTCGTACAGCGTTAACAACCTCTGCAATTAATTCTAAGCCGGTTATTGAGCACCTGGTAGTGATGGCACTCCTTGTAGGGCTACAATTATTATAATTTGATAGACACTAGGTATTGTAGTAATTCGAAATATATTTTCTGTAGTTAATATTTACTGAAAAAGTTGCTTTTCAAACGTTTTATCGCACCTTAATACTAAACCATTGATCTTGAATTTTTTGATGCAGAAAAATTTAATATAGCAGCTTTATATGGCTACATAAGCTCCAAATGCACTCGTACAGCTTTAATAACCTCTGCAATCAATTCTAAGCCGGTTATTGAGCACCTGGTAGTGATGGCACTCCTTGTAGGGCTACAATTATTATAATTTGATAGACACTAGGTATTGTAGTAATTCGAAATATATTTTCTGTAGTTAATATTTACTGAAAAACGTGCTTTTCAGACGTTTTAACGCACCTTAATACTAAACTATTGAACTTGAATTTTTTGGATGCAGAAAAATTTAATATAGCAGCTTTATATGGCTAAATAAGCTCCAAATCGACTCCTACAGTGTTAACAACCTCTGCAATCAATTCTAAGCCGGTTATTGAGCACCTTGTAGGGCCAATCATTATATTTTGATAGACACTAGGTATTGTAGTAATTCAAAATATATTTTCTGTAGTTAATATTTACTGAAAAACGTGCTTTTCAGACGTTTTAACGCACCTTAATACTAAACTATTGAACTTGAATTTTTTGGATGCAGAAAAATTTAATATAGCAGCTTTATATGGCTAAATAAGCTCCAAATGGACTCCTACAGAGTTAACAACCTCTGAAATCAATTCTAAGCCGGTTATTGAGCACCTGGTAGAGATGGTACGCTTTGTAGGGCTACAATTATTATATTTTGATAGACACTAGGTAATGTAGTAATTCGAAATATATTTTCTGTAGTTAATATTTATTGAAAAACGTGCTTTTCAGACGTTTTAACGTACCTTAATACTAAACTATTGAACTTGAATTTTTTGGTTGCAGAAAAATCTAATATAGCAGCTTTATATGGCTAAATAAGCTCCAAATGCACTCCTACAATGTTAACAACCTCTGCAGTCAATTCTAAGCCGGTTATCGAGCACCTGGTAGTGATGGCACGCTTTGTAGGACTACAATTATTATATTTTGATCGACACTAGGTATTATAGTAATTCGAAATATATTTTCTGTAGTTAATACTTACTGAAAAAGTTGCTTTTCAAACGTTTTATCGCACCTTAATACTAAACCATTGAACTTGAATTTTTTGGATGCAGAAAAATTTAATATAGCAGCTTTATATGGCTACATAAGCTCCAAATGCACTCGTACAGCGTTAACAACCTCTGCAATTAATTCTAAGCCGGTTATTGAGCACCTGGTAGTGATGGCACTCCTTGTAGGGCTACAATTATTATAATTTGATAGACACTAGGTATTGTAGTAATTCGAAATATATTTTCTGTAGTTAATATTTACTGAAAAACGTGCTTTTCAGACGTTTTAACGCACCTTAATACTAAACTATTGAACTTGAATTTTTTGGATGCAGAAAAATTTAATATTAGAGCTTTATATGGCTAAATAAGCTCCAAATGAACTCCTACAGCGTTAACAACCTCTGCAATCAATTCTAAGCCGGTTATTGAGCTCCTTGTAGGGCCAATCATTATATTTTGATAGACACTAGGTATTGTAGTAATTCGAAATATATTTTCTGTAGTTAATATTTACTGAAAAACGTGCTTTTCAGATGTTTTAACGCACCTTAATACTAAACTATTGAACTTGAATTTTTTGGATGCAGAAAAATTTAATATAGCAGCTTTATATGGCTAAATAAGCTCCAAATGGACTCCTACAGCGTTAACAACCTCTGCAATCAATTCTAACCCGGTTATTGAGCACCTGGTAGAAATAGTACGCTTTGTAGGGCTACAATTATTATATTTTGATAGACACTAGGTAATGTAGTAATTCGAAATATATTTTCTGTAGTTACTATTTACTGAAAAACGTGCTTTTCAGACGTTTTAACGTACCTTAATAATAAACTATTGAACTTGAATTTTTTGGTTGCAGAAAAATCTAATATAGCAGCTTTATATGGCTAAATAAGCTCCAAATGCACTCCTACAATGTTAACAACCTCTGCAGTCAATTCTAAGCCGGTTATCGAGCACCTGGTAGTGATGGCACGCTTTGTAGGACTACAATTATTATATTTTGATCGACACTAGGTATTATAGTAATTCGAAATATATTTTCTGTAGTTAATACTTACTGAAAAAGTTGCTTTTCAAACGTTTTATCGCACCTTAATACTAAACCATTGAACTTGAATTTTTTGGATGCAGAAAAATTTAATATAGCAGCTTTATATGGCTACATAAGCTCCAAATGCACTCGTACAGCGTTAACAACCTCTGCAATTAATTCTAAGCCGGTTATTGAGCACCTGGTAGTGATGGCACTCCTTGTAGGGCTACAATTATTATAATTTGATAGACACTAGGTATTGTAGTAATTCGAAATATATTTTCTGTAGTTAATATTTACTGAAAAACGTGCTTTTCAGACGTTTTAACGCACCTTAATACTAAACTATTGAACTTGAATTTTTTGGATGCAGAAAAATTTAATATTAGAGCTTTATATGGCTAAATAAGCTCCAAATGAACTCCTACAGCGTTAACAACCTCTGCAATCAATTCTAAGCCGGTTATTGAGCTCCTTGTAGGGCCAATCATTATATTTTGATAGACACTAGGTATTGTAGTAATTCGAAATATATTTTCTGTAGTTAATATTTACTGAAAAACGTGCTTTTCAGATGTTTTAACGCACCTTAATACTAAACTATTGAACTTGAATTTTTTGGATGCAGAAAAATTTAATATAGCAGCTTTATATGGCTAAATAAGCTCCAAATGGACTCCTACAGCGTTAACAACCTCTGCAATCAATTCTAACCCGGTTATTGAGCACCTGGTAGAAATAGTACGCTTTGTAGGGCTACAATTATTATATTTTGATAGACACTAGGTAATGTAGTAATTCGAAATATATTTTCTGTAGTTACTATTTACTGAAAAACGTGCTTTTCAAACGGTTTAACGCACCTTAATACTAATCCATTGAAATTGAACCTTTTGGATGCAGAAAAATTTAATATAGCAGCTTTATATGGCTAAATATGCTCCAAATGCACCCCTACAGCGTTAACAACCTCTGCAATCAATTCTAAGCCGGTTATTGGGCACCTGGTAGTGATGGCACGCTTTGTAGGACTACAATTATTATATTTTGATCGACACTAGGTATTATAGTAATTCGAAATATATTTTCTGTAGTTACTATTTACTGAAAAACATGCTTTTCAAACGTTTTAACGCACCTTAATACTAAACCATTAAAATTGAATTTTTTGGATGCAGAAAGATTTAATATAGCAACTTTGTAAGGCTAAATAAGCTCCAAATGCACTCCTACAACATTAACAACCTCTGCAATCAATTCTAAGCGGGTTATCGAGCACCTGGTAGTGATGGCACGCTCTGTAGGACTACAATTATTATATTTTGATCGACACTTGGTATTATAGTAATTCGAAATATATTTTTTATAGTTACTATTTACTGAAAAACGTGCTTTTCAAACGTTTTAACGCACCTTAATGCTAAACTATTGAACTCGAATTTTTTGGATGCAGAAAAATTTAATATAGCAGCTTTATATGGCTAAATAAGCTCCAAATGGACTCCTACAGCGTTAACAACCTCTGCAATCAATTCTAAGCCGGTTATTGAGCACCTGGTAGTGATGGCACTCCTTGTAGGGCTACAATTATTATAATTTGATAGACACTAGGTATTGTAGTAATTCGAAATATATTTTCTGTAGTTAATATTTACTGAAAAACGTGCTTTTCAGACGTTTTAACGCACCTTAATACTAAACTATTGAACTTGAATTTTTTTGATGCAGAAAAATTTAATATAGCAGCTTTATATGGCTAAATAAGCTCCAAATGGACTCCTACAGCGTTAACAACCTCTGCAATCAATTCTAAGCCGGTTATTGAGCACCTTGTAGGGCCAATCATTATATTTTGATAGACACTAGGTATTGTAGTAATTCGAAATATATTTTCTGTAGTTAATATTTACTGAAAAAAGTGCTTTTCAGACGTTTTAACGCACCTTAATACTAAACTATTGAACTTGAATTTTTTGGATGCAGAAAAATTTAATATAGCAGCTTTATATGGCTAAATAAGCTCCAAATGGACTCCTACAGAGTTAACAACCTCTGCAATCAATTCTAAGCCGGTTATTGAGCACCTGGTAGAGATGGTACGCTTTGTAGGGCTACAATTATTATATTTTGATAGACACTAGGTAATGTAGTAATTCGAAATATATTTTCTGTAGTTAATATTTATTGAAAAACGTGCTTTTCAGACGTTTTAACGTACCTTAATACTAAACTATTGAACTTGAATTTTTTGGTTGCAGAAAAATCTAATATAGCAGCTTTATATGGCTAAATAAGCTGCAAATGCACTCCTACAATGTTAACAACCTCTGCAGTCAATTCTAAGCCGGTTATCGAGCACCTGGTAGTGATGGCACGCTTTGTAGGACTACAATTATTATAATTTGATAGACACTAGGTATTGTAGTAATTCGAAATATATTTTCTGTAGTTAATATTTACTGAAAAACGTGCTCTTCAGACGTTTTAACGCACCTTAATACTAAACTATTGAACTTAAATTTTTTGGATGCAGAAAAATTTAATATAGCAGCTTTATATGGCTAAATAAGCTCCAAATGGACTCCTACAGTGTTAACAACCTCTGCAATCAATTCTAAGCCGGTTATTGAGCACCTTGTAGGGCCAATCATTATATTTTGATAGACACTAGGTATTGTAGTAATTCGAAATATATTTTCTGTAGTTACTATTTACTGAAAAACGTGCTTTTCAAACGTTTTAACGCACCTTAATACTAAACTATTGAACTTGAATTTTTTGGATGCAGAAAAATTTAATATAGCAGCTTTATATGGCTAAATAAGCTCCAAATGGACTCCTACAGCGTTAACAACCTCTGCAATCAATTCTAAGCCGGTTATTGAGCCCCTGGTAGAGATGGTACGCTTTGTAGGGCTACAATTATTATATTTTGATAGACACTAGGTAATGTAGTAATTCGAAATATATTTGCTGTAGTTAATATTTATTGATAAACGTGCTTTTCAGACGTTTTAACGTACCTTAATACTAAACTATTGAACTTGAATTTTTTGGTTGCAGAAAAATCTAATATAGCAGCTTTATATGGCTAAATAAGCTCCAAATGCACTCCTACAATGTTAACAACCTCTGTAGTCAATTCTAAGCCGGTTATCGAGCACCTGGTAGTGATGGCACGCTTTGTAGGACTACAATTATTATATTTTGATCGACACTAGGTATTACAGTAATTCGAAATATATTTTCTGTAGTTAATATTTACTGAAAAAGTTGCTTTTCAAACGTTTTATCGCACCTTAATACTAAACCATTGATCTTGAATTTTTTGATGCACAAAAATTTAATATAGCAGCTTTATATGGCTACATAAGCTCCAAATGCACTCGTACAGCTTTAACAACCTCTGCAATCAATTCTAAGCCGGTTATTGAGCACCTGGTAGTGATGGCACTCCTTGTAGGGCTACAATTATTATAATTTGATAGACACTAGGTATTGTAGTAATTCGAAATATATTTTCTGTAGTTAATATTTACTGAAAAACGTGCTTTTCAGACGTTTTAACGCACCTTAATACTAAACTATTGAACTTGAATTTTTTGGATGCAGAAAAATTTAATATAGCAGCTTTATATGGCTAAATAAGCTCCAAATGGACTCCTACAGCGTTAACAACCTCTGCAATCAATTCTAAGCTGGTTATTGAGCGCCTGGTAGTGATGGCACGCTTTGTAGGACTACAATTATTATATTTTGATAGACACTAGGTATTATAGTAATTCGAAATATATTTTCTGTAGTTAATATTTACTGAAAAAGTTGCTTTTCAAACGTTTTATTGCACCTTAATACTAAACTATTGAACTTGAATTTTTTGGATGCAGAAAAATTTAATATAGCAGCTTTATAAGGCTAAATAAGCTCCAAATGGACTCCTACAGCGTTAACAACCTCTGCAATCAATTCTAAGCCTGTTATTGAGCACCTGGTAGTGATGGCACGCTTTGTAGAGCTACAATTATTATATTTTGATAGACACTAGGTAATGTAGTAATTCGAAATATATTTTCTGTAGTTACTATTTACTGAAAAACGTGCTTTTCAAACGTTTTAACGCACCTTAATACTAATCCATTAAAATGTAATTTTTTGGATGCAGAAAAATTTAATATAGCAGCTTCATATGGCTAAATACGCTCCAAATGCACTCCTACAGCGTTAACAACCTCTGCAATCAATTCTAAGCCGGGTATTGAGCACCTGGTAGGGATGGTGCGCTTTGTAGGGCTACAATTATTATATTTTGATAGACACTAGGTAATGTAGTAATTCGAAATATATTTTCTGTAGTGAATATTTATTGAAAAACGTGCTTTTCAGACGTTTTAACGTACCTTAATACTAAACTATTGAACTTGAATTTTTTGGATGCAGAAAAATCTAATATAGCAGCTTTATATGGCTAAATAAACTCCAAATGCACTCCTACAATGTTAACAACCTCTGCAGTCAATTCTAAGCCGGTTATCGAGCACCTGGTAGTGATGGCACGCTTTGTAGGACTACAATTATTATATTTTGATCGACACTAGGTATTATAGTAATTCGAAATATATTTTCTGTAGTTAATATTTACTGAAAAAGTTGCTTCTCAAACGTTTTATCGCACCTTAATACTAAACCATTGAACTTGAATTTTTTGGATGCAGAAAAATTTAATATAGCAGCTTTATATGGCTACATAAGCTCCAAATGCACTCGTACAGCGTTAACAACCTCTGCAATTAATTCTAAGCCGGTTATTGAGCACCTGGTAGTGATGGCACTCCTTGTAGGGCTACAATTATTATAATTTGATAGACACTAGGTATTGTAGTAATTCGAAATATATTTTCTGTAGTTAATATTTACTGAAAAACGTGCTTTTCAGACGTTTTAACGCACCTTAATACTAAACTATTGAACTTGAATTTTTTGGATGCAGAAAAATTTAATATTAGAGCTTTATATGGCTAAATAAGCTCCAAATGAACTCCTACAGCGTTAACAACCTCTGCAATCAATTCTAAGCCGGTTATTGAGCTCCTTGTAGGGCCAATCATTATATTTTGATAGACACTAGGTATTGTAGTAATTCGAAATATATTTTCTGTAGTTAATATTTACTGAAAAACGTGCTTTTCAGATGTTTTAACGCACCTTAATACTAAACTATTGAACTTGAATTTTTTGGATGCAGAAAAATTTAATATAGCAGCTTTATATGGCTAAATAAGCTCCAAATGGACTCCTACAGCGTTAACAACCTCTGCAATCAATTCTAACCCGGTTATTGAGCACCTGGTAGAAATAGTACGCTTTGTAGGGCTACAATTATTATATTTTGATAGACACTAGGTAATGTAGTAATTCGAAATATATTTTCTGTAGTTACTATTTACTGAAAAACGTGCTTTTCAAACGGTTTAACGCACCTTAATACTAATCCATTGAAATTGAACCTTTTGGATGCAGAAAAATTTAATATAGCAGCTTTATATGGCTAAATATGCTCCAAATGCACCCCTACAGCGTTAACAACCTCTGCAATCAATTCTAAGCCGGTTATTGGGCACCTGGTAGTGATGGCACGCTTTGTAGGACTACAATTATTATATTTTGATCGACACTAGGTATTATAGTAATTCGAAATATATTTTCTGTAGTTACTATTTACTGAAAAACATGCTTTTCAAACGTTTTAACGCACCTTAATACTAAACCATTAAAATTGAATTTTTTGGATGCAGAAAGATTTAATATAGCAACTTTGTAAGGCTAAATAAGCTCCAAATGCACTCCTACAACTTTAACAACCTCTGCAATCAATTCTAAGCGGGTTATCGAGCACCTGGTAGTGATGGCACGCTCTGTAGGACTACAATTATTATATTTTGATCGACACTTGGTATTATAGTAATTCGAAATATATTTTTTATAGTTACTATTTACTGAAAAACGTGCTTTTCAAACGTTTTAACGCACCTTAATGCTAAACTATTGAACTCGAATTTTTTGGATGCAGAAAAATTTAATATAGCAGCTTTATATGGCTAAATAAGCTCCAAATGGACTCCTACAGCGTTAACAACCTCTGCAATCAATTCTAAGCCGGTTATTGAGCACCTGGTAGAGATGGTACGCTTTGTAGGGCTACAATTATTATATTTTGATAGACACTAGGTAATGTAGTAATTCGAAATATATTTTCTGTAGTTAATATTTATTGAAAAACGTGCTTTTCAGACGTTTTAACGTACCTTAATACTAAACTATTGAACTTGAATTTTTTGGTTGCAGAAAAATCTAATATAGCAGCTTTATATGGCTAAATAAGCTGCAAATGCACTCCTACAATGTTAACAACCTCTGCAGTCAATTCTAAGCCGGTTATCGAGCACCTGGTAGTGATGGCACGCTTTGTAGGACTACAATTATTATAATTTGATAGACACTAGGTATTGTAGTAATTCGAATTATATTTTCTGTAGTTAATATTTACTGAAAAACGTGCTCTTCAGACGTTTTAACGCACCTTAATACTAAACTATTGAACTTAAATTTTTTGGATGCAGAAAAATTTAATATAGCAGCTTTATATGGCTAAATAAGCTCCAAATGGACTCCTACAGTGTTAACAACCTCTGCAATCAATTCTAAGCCGGTTATTGAGCACCTTGTAGGGCCAATCATTATATTTTGATAGACACTAGGTATTGTAGTAATTCGAAATATATTTTCTGTAGTTACTATTTACTGAAAAACGTGCTTTTCAAACGTTTTAACGCACCTTAATACTAAACTATTGAACTTGAATTTTTTGGATGCAGAAAAATTTAATATAGCAGCTTTATATGGCTAAATAAGCTCCAAATGGACTCCTACAGCGTTAACAACCTCTGCAATCAATTCTAAGCCGGTTATTGAGCCCCTGGTAGAGATGGTACGCTTTGTAGGGCTACAATTATTATATTTTGATAGACACTAGGTAATGTAGTAATTCGAAATATATTTGCTGTAGTTAATATTTATTGATAAACGTGCTTTTCAGACGTTTTAACGTACCTTAATACTAAACTATTGAACTTGAATTTTTTGGTTGCAGAAAAATCTAATATAGCAGCTTTATATGGCTAAATAAGCTCCAAATGCACTCCTACAATGTTAACAACCTCTGTAGTCAATTCTAAGCCGGTTATCGAGCACCTGGTAGTGATGGCACGCTTTGTAGGACTACAATTATTATATTTTGATCGACACTAGGTATTACAGTAATTCGAAATATATTTTCTGTAGTTAATATTTACTGAAAAAGTTGCTTTTCAAACGTTTTATCTCACCTTAATACTAAACCATTGATCTTGAATTTTTTGATGCACAAAAATTTAATATAGCAGCTTTATATGGCTACATAAGCTCCAAATGCACTCGTACAGCTTTAACAACCTCTGCAATCAATTCTAAGCCGGTTATTGAGCACCTGGTAGTGATGGCACTCCTTGTAGGGCTACAATTATTATAATTTGATAGACACTAGGTATTGTAGTAATTCGAAATATATTTTCTGTAGTTAATATTTACTGAAAAACGTGCTTTTCAGACGTTTTAACGCACCTTAATACTAAACTATTGAACTTGAATTTTTTGGATGCAGAAAAATTTAATATAGCAGCTTTATATGGCTAAATAAGCTCCAAATGGACTCCTACAGCGTTAACAACCTCTGCAATCAATTCTAAGCTGGTTATTGAGCGCCTGGTAGTGATGGCACGCTTTGTAGGACTACAATTATTATATTTTGATAGACACTAGGTATTATAGTAATTCGAAATATATTTTCTGTAGTTAATATTTACTGAAAAAGTTGCTTTTCAAACGTTTTATTGCACCTTAATACTAAACTATTGAACTTGAATTTTTTGGATGCAGAAAAATTTAATATAGCAGCTTTATAAGGCTAAATAAGCTCCAAATGGACTCCTACAGCGTTAACAACCTCTGCAATCAATTCTAAGCCTGTTATTGAGCACCTGGTAGTGATGGCACGCTTTGTAGAGCTACAATTATTATATTTTGATAGACACTAGGTAATGTAGTAATTCGAAATATATTTTCTGTAGTTACTATTTACTGAAAAACGTGCTTTTCAAACGTTTTAACGCACCTTAATACTAATCCATTAAAATTGAATTTTTTGGATGCAGAAAAATTTAATATAACAGCTTCATATGGCTAAATACGCTCCAAATGCACTCCTACAGCGTTAACAACCTCTGCAATCAATTCTAAGCCGGGTATTGAGCACCTGGTAGGGATGGTGCGCTTTGTAGGGCTACAATTATTATATTTTGATAGACACTAGGTAATGTAGTAATTCGAAATATATTTTCTGTAGTGAATATTTATTGAAAAACGTGCTTTTCAGACGTTTTAACGTACCTTAATACTAAACTATTGAACTTGAATTTTTTGGATGCAGAAAAATCTAATATAGCAGCTTTATATGGCTAAATAAGCTCCAAATGCACTCCTACAATGTTAACAACCTCTGCAGTCAATTCTAAGCCGGTTATCGAGCACCTGGTAGTGATGGCACGCTTTGTAGGACTACAATTATTATATTTTGATCGACACTAGGTATTATAGTAATTCGAAATATATTTTCTGTAGTTAATATTTACTGAAAAAGTTGCTTCTCAAACGTTTTATCGCACCTTAATACTAAACCATTGAACTTGAATTTTTTGGATGCAGAATAATTTAAAATAGCAGCTTTATATGGGTAAATAAGCTCCAAATGCACTCCTATAGCGTTAACAACCTCTGCAATCAATTCTAAGCCTGTTATTGAGCACCTGGTAGTGATGGCACGCTTTGTAGGGCTACAATTATTATATTTTGATAAACACTAGGTATTGTAGTAATTCGAAATATATTTTCTGTAGTTAATATTTACTGAAAAACGTGCTTTTCAGACGTTTTAACGCACCTTAATACTAAACTATTGAACTTGAATTTTTTGGATGCAGAAAAATTTAATATAGCAGCTTTATATGGCTAAATAAGCTCCAAATGGACTCCTACAGCGTTAACAACCTCTGCAATCAATTCTAAGCCGGTTATTGAGCACCTGGTAGAGATGGTACGCTTTGTAGGGCTACAATTATTATATTTTGATAGACACTAGGTATTGTAGTAATTCGAAATATATTTTCTGTAGTTAATATTTACTGAAAAACGTGCTTTTCAGACGTTTTAACGCACCTTAATACTAAACTATTGAACTTGAATTTTTTGGATGCAGAAAAATCTAATATAGCAGCTTTATATGGCTAAATAAGCTCCAAATGCACTCCTACAATGTTAACAACCTCTGCAGTCAATTCTAAGCCGGTTATCGAGCACCTGGTAGTGATGGCACGCTTTGTAGGACTACAATTATTATATTTTGATCTACACTAGGTATTATAGTAATTCGAAATATATTTTCTGTAGTTACTATTTACTGAAAAACGTGCTTTTCAAACGTTTTAACGCACCTTAATACTAAACCATTAAAATTGAATTTTTTGGATGCAGAAAGATTTAATATAGCCACTTTGTATGGCTAAATAAGCTCCAAATGCACTCCTACAACTTTAACAACCGCTGCAATCAATTCTAAGCCGGTTATCGAGCACCTGGTAGTGATGGCACGCTCTGTAGGACTACAATTATTATATTTTGATCGACACTTGGTATTATAGTAATTCGAAATATATTTTTTGTAGTTACTATTTACTGAAAAACGTGCTTTTCAAACGTTTTAACGCACCTTAATACTAAACTATTGAACTTGAATTTTTTGGATGCAGAAAAATTTAATATAGCAGCTTTATATGGCTAAATAAGCTCCAAATGGACTCCTACAGCGTTAACAACCTCTGCAATCAATTCTAAGCCGGTTATTGAGCACCTGGTAGTGATGGCACTCCTTGTAGGGCTACAATTATTATAATTTGATAGACACTAGGTATTGTAGTAATTCGAAATATATTTTCTGTTAGTTAATATTTACTGAAAAACGTGCTTTTCAGACGTTTTAACGCACCTTAATACTAAACTATTGAACTTAAATTTTTTGGTTGCAGAAAAATTTAATATAGCAGCTTTATATGGCTAAATAAGCTCCAAATGGACTCCTACAGCGTTAACAACCTCTGCAATCAATTCTAAGCCTGTTATTGAGCACCTTGTAGGGCCAATCATTATATTTTGATAGACACTAGGTATTGTAGTAATTCGAAATATACTTTCTGTAGTTACTATTTACTGAAAAACGTGCTTTTCAAACGTTTTAACGCACCTTAATACTAAACTATTGAACTTGAATTTTTTGGATGCAGAAAAATTTAATATAGCAGCTTTATATGGCTAAATAAGCTCCAAATGGACTCCTACAGCGTTAACAACCTCTGCAATCAATTCTAAGCCGGTTATTGAGCCCCTGGTAGAGATGGTACGCCTTGTAGGGCTACAATTATTATATTTTGATAGACACTAGGTAATGTAGTAATTCGAAATATATTTTCTGTAGTTAATATTTATTGATAAACGTGCTTTTCAAACGTTTTAACGCACCTTAATACTAAACTATTGAACTTGAATTTTTTGGTTGCAGAAAAATCTAATATAGCAGCTTTATATGGCTAAATAAGCTCCAAATGCACTCCTACAATGTTAACAACATCTGCAGTCAATTCTAAGCCGGTTATCGAGCACCTGGTAGTGATGGCACGCTTTGTAGGACTACAATTATTATATTTTGATCGTCACTAGGTATTACAGTAATTCGAAATATATTTTCTGTAGTTAATATTTACTGAAAAACGTGCTTTTCAAACGTTTTATCGCACCTTAATACTAAACCATTGATCTTGAATTTTTTGATGCAGAAAAATTTAATATAGCAGCTTTATATGGCTACATAAGCTCCAAATGCACTCGTACAGCGTTAACAACCTCTGCAATTAATTCTAAGCCGGTTATTGAGCACCTGGTAGTGATGGCACTCCTTGTAGGGCTACAATTATTATAATTTGATAGACACTAGGTATTGTAGTAATTCGAAATATATTTTCTGTAGTTAATATTTACTGAAAAAGTTGCTTTTCAAACGTTTTATCGCACCTTAATACTAAACCATTGATCTTGAATTTTTTGATGCAGAAAAATTTAATATAGCAGCTTTATATGGCTACATAAGCTCCAAATGCACTCGTACAGCTTTAATAACCTCTGCAATCAATTCTAAGCCGGTTATTGAGCACCTGGTAGTGATGGCACTCCTTGTAGGGCTACAATTATTATAATTTGATAGACACTAGGTATTGTAGTAATTCGAAATATATTTTCTGTAGTTAATATTTACTGAAAAACGTGCTTTTCAGACGTTTTAACGCACCTTAATACTAAACTATTGAACTTGAATTTTTTGTTTGCAGAAAAATTTAATATAGCAGCTTTATATGGCTAAATAAGCTCCAAATCGACTCCTACAGCGTTAACAACCTCTGCAATCAATTCTAAGCCGGTTATTGAGCACCTTGTAGGGCCAATCATTATATTTTGATAGACACTAGGTATTGTAGTAATTCGAAATATATTTTCTGTAGTTAATATTTATTGATAAACGTGCTTTTCAGACGTTTTAACGTACCTTAATACTAAACTATTGAACTTGAATTTTTTGGTTGCAGAAAAATCTAATATAGCAGCTTTATATGGCTAAATAAGCTCCAAATGCACTCCTACAATGTTAACAACCTCTGCAGTCAATTCTAAGCCGGTTATCGAGCACCTGGTAGTGATGGCACGCTATGTAAGACTACAATTATTATATTTTGATCGTCACTAGGTATTACAGTAATTCGAAATATATTTTCTGTAGTTAATATTTACTGAAAAACGTGCTTTTCAAACGTTTTATCGCACCTTAATACTAAACCATTGATCTTGAATTTTTTGATGCAGAAAAATTTAATATAGCAGCTTTATATGGCTACATAAGCTCCAAATGCACTCGTACAGCGTTAACAACCTCTGCAATTAATTCTAAGCCGGTTATTGAGCACCTGGTAGTGATGGCACTCCTTGTAGGGCTACAATTATTATAATTTGATAGACACTAGGTATTGTAGTAATTCGAAATATATTTTCTGTAGTTAATATTTACTGAAAAAGTTGCTTTTCAAACGTTTTATCGCACCTTAATACTAAACCATTGATCTTGAATTTTTTGATGCAGAAAAATTTAATATAGCAGCTTTATATGGCTACATAAGCTCCAAATGCACTCGTACAGCTTTAATAACCTCTGCAATCAATTCTAAGCCGGTTATTGAGCACCTGGTAGTGATGGCACTCCTTGTAGGGCTACAATTATTATAATTTGATAGACACTAGGTATTGTAGTAATTCGAAATATATTTTCTGTAGTTAATATTTACTGAAAAACGTGCTTTTCAGACGTTTTAACGCACCTTAATACTAAACTATTGAACTTGAATTTTTTGGATGCAGAAAAATTTAATATAGCAGCTTTATATGGCTAAATAAGCTCCAAATCGACTCCTACAGTGTTAACAACCTCTGCAATCAATTCTAAGCCGGTTATTGAGCACCTTGTAGGGCCAATCATTATATTTTGATAGACACTAGGTATTGTAGTAATTCAAAATATATTTTCTGTAGTTAATATTTACTGAAAAACGTGCTTTTCAGACGTTTTAACGCACCTTAATACTAAACTATTGAACTTGAATTTTTTGGATGCAGAAAAATTTAATATAGCAGCTTTATATGGCTAAATAAGCTCCAAATGGACTCCTACAGAGTTAACAACCTCTGAAATCAATTCTAAGCCGGTTATTGAGCACCTGGTAGAGATGGTACGCTTTGTAGGGCTACAATTATTATATTTTGATAGACACTAGGTAATGTAGTAATTCGAAATATATTTTCTGTAGTTAATATTTATTGAAAAACGTGCTTTTCAGACGTTTTAACGTACCTTAATACTAAACTATTGAACTTGAATTTTTTGGTTGCAGAAAAATCTAATATAGCAGCTTTATATGGCTAAATAAGCTCCAAATGCACTCCTACAATGTTAACAACCTCTGCAGTCAATTCTAAGCCGGTTATCGAGCACCTGGTAGTGATGGCACTCCTTGTAGGGCTACAATTATTATATTTTGATAGACACTAGGTATTGTAGTAATTCGAAATATATTTTCTGTAGTTAATATTTACTGAAAAACGTGCTTTCCAGACGTTTTAACGCACCTTAATACTAAACTATTGAACTTAAATTTTTTGGATGCAGAAAAATTTAATATAGCAGCTTTATATGGCTAAATAAGCTCCAAATGGACTCCTACAGTGTTAACAACCTCTGCAATCAATTCTAAGCCGGTTATTGAGCACCTTGTAGGGCCAATCATTATATTTTGATAGACACTAGGTATTGTAGTAATTCGAAATATATTTTCTGTAGTTACTATTTACTGAAAAACGTGCTTTTCAAACGTTTTAACGCACCTTAATACTAAACTATTGAACTTGAATTTTTTGGATGCAGAAAAATTTAATATAGCAGCTTTATATGGCTAAATAAGCTCCAAATGGACTCCTACAGTGTTAACAACCTCTGCAATCAATTCTAAGCCGGTTATTGAGCACCTTGTAGGGCCAATCATTATATTTTGATAGACACTAGGTAATGTAGTAATTCGAAATATATTTTCTGTAGTTAATATTTATTGAAAAACGTGCTTTTCAGACGTTTTAACGTACCTTAATACTAAACTATTGAACTTGAATTTTTTGGTTGCAGAAAAATCTAATATAGCAGCTTTATATGGCTAAATAAGCTCCAAATGCACTCCTACAATGTTAACAACCTCTGCAGTCAATTCTAAGCCGGTTATCGAGCACCTGGTAGTGATGGCACGCTTTGTAGGACTACAATTATTATAATTTGATAGACACTAGGTATTGTAGTAATTCGAAATATATTTTCTGTAGTTAATATTTACTGAAAAACGTGCTCTTCAGACGTTTTAACGCACCTTAATACTAAACTATTGAACTTAAATTTTTTGGATGCAGAAAAATTTAATATAGCAGCTTTATATGGCTAAATAAGCTCCAAATGGACTCCTACAGTGTTAACAACCTCTGCAATCAATTCTAAGCCGGTTATTGAGCACCTTGTAGGGCCAATCATTATATTTTGATAGACACTAGGTATTGTAGTAATTCGAAATATATTTTCTGTAGTTACTATTTACTGAAAAACGTGCTTTTCAAACGTTTTAACGCACCTTAATACTAAACTATTGAACTTGAATTTTTTGGATGCAGAAAAATTTAATATAGCAGCTTTATATGGCTAAATAAGCTCCAAATGGACTCCTACAGCGTTAGCAACCTCTGCAATCAATTCTAAGCCGGTTATTGAGCCCCTGGTAGAGATGGTACGCTTTGTAGGGCTACAATTATTATATTTTGATAGACACTAGGTAATGTAGTAATTCGAAATATATTTGCTGTAGTTAATATTTATTGATAAACGTGCTTTTCAGACGTTTTAACGTACCTTAATACTAAACTATTGAACTTGAATTTTTTGGTTGCAGAAAAATCTAATATAGCAGCTTTATATGGCTAAATAAGCTCCAAATGCACTCCTACAATGTTAACAACCTCTGTAGTCAATTCTAAGCCGGTTATCGAGCACCTGGTAGTGATGGCACGCTTTGTAGGACTACAATTATTATATTTTGATCGACACTAGGTATTACAGTAATTCGAAATATATTTTCTGTAGTTAATATTTACTGAAAAAGTTGCTTTTCAAACGTTTTATCTCACCTTAATACTAAACCATTGATCTTGAATTTTTTGATGCCCAAAAATTTAATATAGCAGCTTTATATGGCTACATAAGCTCCAAATGCACTCGTACAGCTTTAACAACCTCTGCAATCAATTCTAAGCCGGTTATTGAGCACCTGGTAGTGATGGCACTCCTTGTAGGGCTACAATTATTATAATTTGATAGACACTAGGTATTGTAGTAATTCGAAATATATTTTCTGTAGTTAATATTTACTGAAAAACGTGCTTTTCAGACGTTTTAACGCACCTTAATACTAAACTATTGAACTTGAATTTTTTGGATGCAGAAAAATTTAATATAGCAGCTTTATTGGGCTAAATAAGCTCCAAATGGACTCCTACAGCGTTAACAACCTCTGCAATCAATTCTAAGCTGGTTATTGAGCGCCTGGTAGTGATGGCACGCTTTGTAGGACTACAATTATTATATTTTGATAGACACTAGGTATTATAGTAATTCGAAATATATTTTCTGTAGTTAATATTTACTGAAAAAGTTGCTTTTCAAACGTTTTATTGCACCTTAATACTAAACTATTGAACTTGAATTTTTTGGATGCAGAAAAATTTAATATAGCAGCTTTATAAGGCTAAATAAGCTCCAAATGGACTCCTACAGCGTTAACAACCTCTGCAATCAATTCTAAGCCTGTTATTGAGCACCTGGTAGTGATGGCACGCTTTGTAGAGCTACAATTATTATATTTTGATAGACACTAGGTAATGTAGTAATTCGAAATATATTTTCTGTAGTTACTATTTACTGAAAAACGTGCTTTTCAAACGTTTTAACGCACCTTAATACTAATCCATTAAAATTGAATTTTTTGGATGCAGAAAAATTTAATATAGCAGCTTCATATGGCTAAATACGCTCCAAATGCACTCCTACAGCGTTAACAACCTCTGCAATCAATTCTAAGCCGGGTATTGAGCACCTGGTAGGGATGGTGCGCTTTGTAGGGCTACAATTATTATATTTTGATAGACACTAGGTAATGTAGTAATTCGAAATATATTTTCTGTAGTGAATATTTATTGAAAAACGTGCTTTTCAGACGTTTTAACGTACCTTAATACTAAACTATTGAACTTGAATTTTTTGGATGCAGAAAAATCTAATATAGCAGCTTTATATGGCTAAATAAGCTCCAAATGCACTCCTACAATGTTAACAACCTCTGCAGTCAATTCTAAGCCGGTTATCGAGCACCTGGTAGTGATGGCACGCTTTGTAGGACTACAATTATTATATTTTGATCGACACTAGGTATTATAGTAATTCGAAATATATTTTCTGTAGTTAATATTTACTGAAAAAGTTGCTTCTCAAACGTTTTATCGCACCTTAATACTAAACCATTGAACTTGAATTTTTTGGATGCAGAATAATTTAAAATAGCAGCTTTATATGGGTAAATAAGCTCCAAATGCACTCCTATAGCGTTAACAACCTCTGCAATCAATTCTAAGCCTGTTATTGAGCACCTGGTAGTGATGGCACGCTTTGTAGGGCTACAATTATTATATTTTGATAAACACTAGGTATTGTAGTAATTCGAAATATATTTTCTGTAGTTAATATTTACTGAAAAACGTGCTTTTCAGACGTTTTAACGCACCTTAATACTAAACTATTGAACTTGAATTTTTTGGATGCAGAAAAATTTAATATAGCAGCTTTATATGGCTAAATAAGCTCCAAATGGACTCCTACAGCGTTAACAACCTCTGCAATCAATTCTAAGCCGGTTATTGAGCACCTGGTAGAGATGGTACGCTTTGTAGGGCTACAATTATTATATTTTGATAGACACTAGGTATTGTAGTAATTCGAAATATATTTTCTGTAGTTAATATTTACTGAAAAACGTGCTTTTCAGACGTTTTAACGCACCTTAATACTAAACTATTGAACTTGAATTTTTTGGATGCAGAAAAATCTAATATAGCAGCTTTATATGGCTAAATAAGCTCCAAATGCACTCCTACAATGTTAACAACCTCTGCAGTCAATTCTAAGCCGGTTATCGAGCACCTGGTAGTGATGGCACGCTTTGTAGGACTACAATTATTATATTTTGATCTACACTAGGTATTATAGTAATTCGAAATATATTTTCTGTAGTTACTATTTACTGAAAAACGTGCTTTTCAAACGTTTTAACGCACCTTAATACTAAACCATTAAAATTGAATTTTTTGGATGCAGAAAGATTTAATATAGCCACTTTGTATGGCTAAATAAGCTCCAAATGCACTCCTACAACTTTAACAACCGCTGCAATCAATTCTAAGCCGGTTATCGAGCACCTGGTAGTGATGGCACGCTCTGTAGGACTACAATTATTATATTTTGATCGACACTTGGTATTATAGTAATTCGAAATATACTTTCTGTAGTTACTATTTACTGAAAAACGTGCTTTTCAAACGTTTTAACGCACCTTAATACTAAACTATTGAACTTGAATTTTTTGGATGCAGAAAAATTTAATATAGCAGCTTTATATGGCTAAATAAGCTCCAAATGGACTCCTACAGCGTTAACAACCTCTGCAATCAATTCTAAGCCGGTTATTGAGCCCCTGGTAGAGATGGTACGCCTTGTAGGGCTACAATTATTATATTTTGATAGACACTAGGTAATGTAGTAATTCGAAATATATTTTCTGTAGTTAATATTTATTGATAAACGTGCTTTTCAAACGTTTTAACGCACCTTAATACTAAACTATTGAACTTGAATTTTTTGGTTGCAGAAAAATCTAATATAGCAGCTTTATATGGCTAAATAAGCTCCAAATGCACTCCTACAATGTTAACAACATCTGCAGTCAATTCTAAGCCGGTTATCGAGCACCTGGTAGTGATGGCACGCTTTGTAGGACTACAATTATTATATTTTGATCGTCACTAGGTATTACAGTAATTCGAAATATATTTTCTGTAGTTAATATTTACTGAAAAACGTGCTTTTCAAACGTTTTATCGCACCTTAATACTAAACCATTGATCTTGAATTTTTTGATGCAGAAAAATTTAATATAGCAGCTTTATATGGCTACATAAGCTCCAAATGCACTCGTACAGCGTTAACAACCTCTGCAATTAATTCTAAGCCGGTTATTGAGCACCTGGTAGTGATGGCACTCCTTGTAGGGCTACAATTATTATAATTTGATAGACACTAGGTATTGTAGTAATTCGAAATATATTTTCTGTAGTTAATATTTACTGAAAAAGTTGCTTTTCAAACGTTTTATCGCACCTTAATACTAAACCATTGATCTTGAATTTTTTGATGCAGAAAAATTTAATATAGCAGCTTTATATGGCTACATAAGCTCCAAATGCACTCGTACAGCTTTAATAACCTCTGCAATCAATTCTAAGCCGGTTATTGAGCACCTGGTAGTGATGGCACTCCTTGTAGGGCTACAATTATTATAATTTGATAGACACTAGGTATTGTAGTAATTCGAAATATATTTTCTGTAGTTAATATTTACTGAAAAACGTGCTTTTCAGACGTTTTAACGCACCTTAATACTAAACTATTGAACTTGAATTTTTTGTTTGCAGAAAAATTTAATATAGCAGCTTTATATGGCTAAATAAGCTCCAAATCGACTCCTACAGCGTTAACAACCTCTGCAATCAATTCTAAGCCGGTTATTGAGCACCTTGTAGGGCCAATCATTATATTTTGATAGACACTAGGTATTGTAGTAATTCGAAATATATTTTCTGTAGTTAATATTTATTGATAAACGTGCTTTTCAGACGTTTTAACGTACCTTAATACTAAACTATTGAACTTGAATTTTTTGGTTGCAGAAAAATCTAATATAGCAGCTTTATATGGCTAAATAAGCTCCAAATGCACTCCTACAATGTTAACAACCTCTGCAGTCAATTCTAAGCCGGTTATCGAGCACCTGGTAGTGATGGCACGCTTTGTAAGACTACAATTATTATATTTTGATCGTCACTAGGTATTACAGTAATTCGAAATATATTTTCTGTAGTTAATATTTACTGAAAAACGTGCTTTTCAAACGTTTTATCGCACCTTAATACTAAACCATTGATCTTGAATTTTTTGATGCAGAAAAATTTAATATAGCAGCTTTATATGGCTACATAAGCTCCAAATGCACTCGTACAGCGTTAACAACCTCTGCAATTAATTCTAAGCCGGTTATTGAGCACCTGGTAGTGATGGCACTCCTTGTAGGGCTACAATTATTATAATTTGATAGACACTAGGTATTGTAGTAATTCGAAATATATTTTCTGTAGTTAATATTTACTGAAAAAGTTGCTTTTCAAACGTTTTATCGCACCTTAATACTAAACCATTGATCTTGAATTTTTTGATGCAGAAAAATTTAATATAGCAGCTTTATATGGCTACATAAGCTCCAAATGCACTCGTACAGCTTTAATAACCTCTGCAATCAATTCTAAGCCGGTTATTGAGCACCTGGTAGTGATGGCACTCCTTGTAGGGCTACAATTATTATAATTTGATAGACACTAGGTATTGTAGTAATTCGAAATATATTTTCTGTAGTTAATATTTACTGAAAAACGTGCTTTTCAGACGTTTTAACGCACCTTAATACTAAACTATTGAACTTGAATTTTTTGGATGCAGAAAAATTTAATATAGCAGCTTTATATGGCTAAATAAGCTCCAAATCGACTCCTACAGTGTTAACAACCTCTGCAATCAATTCTAAGCCGGTTATTGAGCACCTTGTAGGGCCAATCATTATATTTTGATAGACACTAGGTATTGTAGTAATTCAAAATATATTTTCTGTAGTTAATATTTACTGAAAAACGTGCTTTTCAGACGTTTTAACGCACCTTAATACTAAACTATTGAACTTGAATTTTTTGGATGCAGAAAAATTTAATATAGCAGCTTTATATGGCTAAATAAGCTCCAAATGGACTCCTACAGAGTTAACAACCTCTGAAATCAATTCTAAGCCGGTTATTGAGCACCTGGTAGAGATGGTACGCTTTGTAGGGCTACAATTATTATATTTTGATAGACACTAGGTAATGTAGTAATTCGAAATATATTTTCTGTAGTTAATATTTATTGAAAAACGTGCTTTTCAGACGTTTTAACGTACCTTAATACTAAACTATTGAACTTGAATTTTTTGGTTGCAGAAAAATCTAATATAGCAGCTTTATATGGCTAAATAAGCTCCAAATGCACTCCTACAATGTTAACAACCTCTGCAGTCAATTCTAAGCCGGTTATCGAGCACCTGGTAGTGATGGCACGCTTTGTAGGACTACAATTATTATATTTTGATCGACACTAGGTATTATAGTAATTCGAAATATATTTTCTGTAGTTAATACTTACTGAAAAAGTTGCTTTTCAAACGTTTTATCGCACCTTAATACTAAACCATTGAACTTGAATTTTTTGGATGCAGAAAAATTTAATATAGCAGCTTTATATGGCTACATAAGCTCCAAATGCACTCGTACAGCGTTAACAACCTCTGCAATTAATTCTAAGCCGGTTATTGAGCACCTGGTAGTGATGGCACTCCTTGTAGGGCTACAATTATTATAATTTGATAGACACTAGGTATTGTAGTAATTCGAAATATATTTTCTGTAGTTAATATTTACTGAAAAACGTGCTTTTCAGACGTTTTAACGCACCTTAATACTAAACTATTGAACTTGAATTTTTTGGATGCAGAAAAATTTAATATTAGAGCTTTATATGGCTAAATAAGCTCCAAATGAACTCCTACAGCGTTAACAACCTCTGCAATCAATTCTAAGCCGGTTATTGAGCTCCTTGTAGGGCCAATCATTATATTTTGATAGACACTAGGTATTGTAGTAATTCGAAATATATTTTCTGTAGTTAATATTTACTGAAAAACGTGCTTTTCAGATGTTTTAACGCACCTTAATACTAAACTATTGAACTTGAATTTTTTGGATGCAGAAAAATTTAATATAGCAGCTTTATATGGCTAAATAAGCTCCAAATGGACTCCTACAGCGTTAACAACCTCTGCAATCAATTCTAACCCGGTTATTGAGCACCTGGTAGAAATAGTACGCTTTGTAGGGCTACAATTATTATATTTTGATAGACACTAGGTAATGTAGTAATTCGAAATATATTTTCTGTAGTTACTATTTACTGAAAAACGTGCTTTTCAGACGTTTTAACGTACCTTAATACTAAACTATTGAACTTGAATTTTTTGGTTGCAGAAAAATCTAATATAGCAGCTTTATATGGCTAAATAAGCTCCAAATGCACTCCTACAATGTTAACAACCTCTGCAGTCAATTCTAAGCCGGTTATCGAGCACCTGGTAGTGATGGCACGCTTTGTAGGACTACAATTATTATATTTTGATCGACACTAGGTATTATAGTAATTCGAAATATATTTTCTGTAGTTAATACTTACTGAAAAAGTTGCTTTTCAAACGTTTTATCGCACCTTAATACTAAACCATTGAACTTGAATTTTTTGGATGCAGAAAAATTTAATATACCAGCTTTATATGGCTACATAAGCTCCAAATGCACTCGTACAGCGTTAACAACCTCTGCAATTAATTCTAAGCCGGTTATTGAGCACCTGGTAGTGATGGCACTCCTTGTAGGGCTACAATTATTATAATTTGATAGACACTAGGTATTGTAGTAATTCGAAATATATTTTCTGTAGTTAATATTTACTGAAAAACGTGCTTTTCAGACGTTTTAACGCACCTTAATACTAAACTATTGAACTTGAATCTTTTGGATGCAGAAAAATTTAATATTAGAGCTTTATATGGCTAAATAAGCTCCAAATGAACTCCTACAGCGTTAACAACCTCTGCAATCAATTCTAAGCCGGTTATTGAGCTCCTTGTAGGGCCAATCATTATATTTTGATAGACACTAGGTATTGTAGTAATTCGAAATATATTTTCTGTAGTTAATATTTACTGAAAAACGTGCTTTTCAGATGTTTTAACGCACCTTAATACTAAACTATTGAACTTGAATTTTTTGGATGCAGAAAAATTTAATATAGCAGCTTTATATGGCTAAATAAGCTCCAAATGGACTCCTACAGCGTTAACAACCTCTGCAATCAATTCTAACCCGGTTATTGAGCACCTGGTAGAAATAGTACGCTTTGTAGGGCTACAATTATTATATTTTGATAGACACTAGGTAATGTAGTAATTCGAAATATATTTTCTGTAGTTACTATTTACTGAAAAACGTGCTTTTCAAACGGTTTAACGCACCTTAATACTAATCCATTGAAATTGAACCTTTTGGATGCAGAAAAATTTAATATAGCAGCTTTATATGGCTAAATATGCTCCAAATGCACCCCTACAGCGTTAACAACCTCTGCAATCAATTCTAAGCCGGTTATTGGGCACCTGGTAGTGATGGCACGCTTTGTAGGACTACAATTATTATATTTTGATCGACACTAGGTATTATAGTAATTCGAAATATATTTTCTGTAGTTACTATTTACTGAAAAACATGCTTTTCAAACGTTTTAACGCACCTTAATACTAAACCATTAAAATTGAATTTTTTGGATGCAGAAAGATTTAATATAGCCACTTTGTAAGGCTAAATAAGCTCCAAATGCACTCCTACAACTTTAACAACCTCTGCAATCAATTCTAAGCGGGTTATCGAGCACCTGGTAGTGATGGCACGCTCTGTAGGACTACAATTATTATATTTTGATCGACACTTGGTATTATAGTAATTCGAAATATATTTTTTATAGTTACTATTTACTGAAAAACGTGCTTTTCAAACGTTTTAACGCACCTTAATGCTAAACTATTGAACTCGAATTTTTTGGATGCAGAAAAATTTAATATAGCAGCTTTATATGGCTAAATAAGCTCCAAATGGACTCCTACAGCGTTAACAACCTCTGCAATCAATTCTAAGCCGGTTATTGAGCACCTGGTAGTGATGGCACTCCTTGTAGGGCTACAATTATTATAATTTGATAGACACTAGGTATTGTAGTAATTCGAAATATATTTTCTGTAGTTAATATTTACTGAAAAACGTGCTTTTCAGACGTTTTAACGCACCTTAATACTAAACTATTGAACTTGAATTTTTTTGATGCAGAAAAATTTAATATAGCAGCTTTATATGGCTAAATAAGCTCCAAATGGACTCCTACAGCGTTAACAACCTCTGCAATCAATTCTAAGCCGGTTATTGAGCACCTTGTAGGGCCAATCATTATATTTTGATAGACACTAGGTATTGTAGTAATTCGAAATATATTTTCTGTAGTTAATATTTACTGAAAAAAGTGCTTTTCAGACGTTTTAACGCACCTTAATACTAAACTATTGAACTTGAATTTTTTGGATGCAGAAAAATTTAATATAGCAGCTTTATATGGCTAAATAAGCTCCAAATGGACTCCTACAGAGTTAACAACCTCTGCAATCAATTCTAAGCCGGTTATTGAGCACCTGGTAGAGATGGTACGCTTTGTAGGGCTACAATTATTATATTTTGATAGACACTAGGTAATGTAGTAATTCGAAATATATTTTCTGTAGTTAATATTTATTGAAAAACGTGCTTTTCAGACGTTTTAACGTACCTTAATACTAAACTATTGAACTTGAATTTTTTGGTTGCAGAAAAATCTAATATAGCAGCTTTATATGGCTAAATAAGCTGCAAATGCACTCCTACAATGTTAACAACCTCTGCAGTCAATTCTAAGCCGGTTATCGAGCACCTGGTAGTGATGGCACGCTTTGTAGGACTACAATTATTATAATTTGATAGACACTAGGTATTGTAGTAATTCGAAATATATTTTCTGTAGTTAATATTTACTGAAAAACGTGCTCTTCAGACGTTTTAACGCACCTTAATACTAAACTATTGAACTTAAATTTTTTGGATGCAGAAAAATTTAATATAGCAGCTTTATATGGCTAAATAAGCTCCAAATGGACTCCTACAGTGTTAACAACCTCTGCAATCAATTCTAAGCCGGTTATTGAGCACCTTGTAGGGCCAATCATTATATTTGATAGACACTAGGTATTGTAGTAATTCGAAATATATTTTCTGTAGTTACTATTTACTGAAAAACGTGCTTTTCAAACGTTTTAACGCACCTTAATACTAAACTATTGAACTTGAATTTTTTGGATGCAGAAAAATTTAATATAGCAGCTTTATATGGCTAAATAAGCTCCAAATGGACTCCTACAGCGTTAACAACCTCTGCAATCAATTCTAAGCCGGTTATTGAGCCCCTGGTAGAGATGGTACGCTTTGTAGGGCTACAATTATTATATTTTGATAGACACTAGGTAATGTAGTAATTCGAAATATATTTGCTGTAGTTAATATTTATTGATAAACGTGCTTTTCAGACGTTTTAACGTACCTTAATACTAAACTATTGAACTTGAATTTTTTGGTTGCAGAAAAATCTAATATAGCAGCTTTATATGGCTAAATAAGCTCCAAATGCACTCCTACAATGTTAACAACCTCTGTAGTCAATTCTAAGCCGGTTATCGAGCACCTGGTAGTGATGGCACGCTTTGTAGGACTACAATTATTATATTTTGATCGACACTAGGTATTACAGTAATTCGAAATATATTTTCTGTATTTAATATTTACTGAAAAAGTTGCTTTTCAAACGTTTTATCGCACCTTAATACTAAACCATTGATCTTGAATTTTTTGATGCACAAAAATTTAATATAGCAGCTTTATATGGCTACATAAGCTCCATATGCACTCGTACAGCTTTAACAACCTCTGCAATCAATTCTAAGCCGGTTATTGAGCACCTGGTAGTGATGGCACTCCTTGTAGGGCTACAATTATTATAATTTGATAGACACTAGGTATTGTAGTAATTCGAAATATATTTTCTGTAGTTAATATTTACTGAAAAACGTGCTTTTCAGACGTTTTAACGCACCTTAATACTAAACTATTGAACTTGAATTTTTTGGATGCAGAAAAATTTAATATAGCAGCTTTATATGGCTAAATAAGCTCCAAATGGACTCCTACAGCGTTAACAACCTCTGCAATCAATTCTAAGCTGGTTATTGAGCGCCTGGTAGTGATGGCACGCTTTGTAGGACTACAATTATTATATTTTGATAGACACTAGGTATTATAGTAATTCGAAATATATTTTCTGTAGTTAATATTTACTGAAAAAGTTGCTTTTCAAACGTTTTATTGCACCTTAATACTAAACTATTGAACTTGAATTTTTTGGATGCAGAAAAATTTAATATAGCAGCTTTATAAGGCTAAATAAGCTCCAAATGGACTCCTACAGCGTTAACAACCTCTGCAATCAATTCTAAGCCTGTTATTGAGCACCTGGTAGTGATGGCACGCTTTTTAGAGCTACAATTATTATATTTTGATAGACACTAGGTAATGTAGTAATTCGAAATATATTTTCTGTAGTTACTATTTACTGAAAAACGTGCTTTTCAAACGTTTTAACGCACCTTAATACTAATCCATTAAAATTGAATTTTTTGGATGCAGAAAAATTTAATATAGCAGCTTCATATGGCTAAATACGCTCCAAATGCACTCCTACAGCGTTAACAACCTCTGCAATCAATTCTAAGCCGGGTATTGAGCACCTGGTAGGGATGGTGCGCTTTGTAGGGCTACAATTATTATATTTTGATAGACACTAGGTAATGTAGTAATTCGAAATATATTTTCTGTAGTGAATATTTATTGAAAAACGTGCTTTTCAGACGTTTTAACGTACCTTAATACTAAACTATTGAACTTGAATTTTTTGGATGCAGAAAAATCTAATATAGCAGCTTTATATGGCTAAATAAGCTCCAAATGCACTCCTACAATGTTAACAACCTCTGCAGTCAATTCTAAGCCGGTTATCGAGCACCTGGTAGTGATGGCACGCTTTGTAGGACTACAATTATTATATTTTGATCGACACTAGGTATTATAGTAATTCGAAATATATTTTCTGTAGTTAATATTTACTGAAAAAGTTGCTTCTCAAACGTTTTATCGCACCTTAATACTAAACCATTGAACTTGAATTTTTTGGATGCAGAATAATTTAAAATAGCAGCTTTATATGGGTAAATAAGCTCCAAATGCACTCCTATAGCGTTAACAACCTCTGCAATCAATTCTAAGCCTGTTATTGAGCACCTGGTAGTGATGGCACGCTTTGTAGGGCTACAATTATTATATTTTGATAAACACTAGGTATTGTAGTAATTCGAAATATATTTTCTGTAGTTAATATTTACTGAAAAACGTGCTTTTCAGACGTTTTAACGCACCTTAATACTAAACTATTGAACTTGAATTTTTTGGATGCAGAAAAATTTAATATAGCAGCTTTATATGGCTAAATAAGCTCCAAATGGACTCCTACAGCGTTAACAACCTCTGCAATCAATTCTAAGCCGGTTATTGAGCACCTGGTAGAGATGGTACGCTTTGTAGGGCTACAATTATTATATTTTGATAGACACTAGGTATTGTAGTAATTCGAAATATATTTTCTGTAGTTAATATTTACTGAAAAACGTGCTTTTCAGACGTTTTAACGCACCTTAATACTAAACTATTGAACTTGAATTTTTTGGATGCAGAAAAATCTAATATAGCAGCTTTATATGGCTAAATAAGCTCCAAATGCACTCCTACAATGTTAACAACCTCTGCAGTCAATTCTAAGCCGGTTATCGAGCACCTGGTAGTGATGGCACGCTTTGTAGGACTACAATTATTATATTTTGATCTACACTAGGTATTATAGTAATTCGAAATATATTTTCTGTAGTTACTATTTACTGAAAAACGTGCTTTTCAAACGTTTTAACGCACCTTAATACTAAACCATTAAAATTGAATTTTTTGGATGCAGAAAGATTTAATATAGCCACTTTGTATGGCTAAATAAGCTCCAAATGCACTCCTACAACTTTAACAACCGCTGCAATCAATTCTAAGCCGGTTATCGAGCACCTGGTAGTGATGGCACGCTCTGTAGGACTACAATTATTATATTTTGATCGACACTTGGTATTATAGTAATTCGAAATATATTTTTTGTAGTTACTATTTACTGAAAAACGTGCTTTTCAAACGTTTTAACGCACCTTAATACTAAACTATTGAACTTGAATTTTTTGGATGCAGAAAAATTTAATATAGCAGCTTTATATGGCTAAATAAGCTCCAAATGGACTCCTACAGCGTTAACAACCTCTGCAATCAATTCTAAGCCGGTTATTGAGCACCTGGTAGTGATGGCACTCCTTGTAGGGCTACAATTATTATAATTTGATAGACACTAGGTATTGTAGTAATTCGAAATATATTTTCTGTTAGTTAATATTTACTGAAAAACGTGCTTTTCAGACGTTTTAACGCACCTTAATACTAAACTATTGAACTTAAATTTTTTGGATGCAGAAAAATTTAATATAGCAGCTTTATATGGCTAAATAAGCTCCAAATGGACTCCTACAGCGTTAACAACCTCTGCAATCAATTCTAAGCCTGTTATTGAGCACCTTGTAGGGCCAATCATTATATTTTGTTAGACACTAGGTATTGTAGTAATTCGAAATATACTTTCTGTAGTTACTATTTACTGAAAAACGTGCTTTTCAAACGTTTTAACGCACCTTAATACTAAACTATTGAACTTGAATTTTTTGGATGCAGAAAAATTTAATATAGCAGCTTTATATGGCTAAATAAGCTCCAAATGGACTCCTACAGCGTTAACAACCTCTGCAATCAATTCTAAGCCGGTTATTGAGCCCCTGGTAGAGATGGTACGCCTTGTAGGGCTACAATTATTATATTTTGATAGACACTAGGTAATGTAGTAATTCGAAATATATTTTCTGTAGTTAATATTTATTGATAAACGTGCTTTTCAAACGTTTTAACGCACCTTAATACTAAACTATTGAACTTGAATTTTTTGGTTGCAGAAAAATCTAATATAGCAGCTTTATATGGCTAAATAAGCTCCAAATGCACTCCTACAATGTTAACAACATCTGCAGTCAATTCTAAGCCGGTTATCGAGCACCTGGTAGTGATGGCACGCTTTGTAGGACTACAATTATTATATTTTGATCGTCACTAGGTATTACAGTAATTCGAAATATATTTTCTGTAGTTAATATTTACTGAAAAACGTGCTTTTCAAACGTTTTATCGCACCTTAATACTAAACCATTGATCTTGAATTTTTTGATGCAGAAAAATTTAATATAGCAGCTTTATATGGCTACATAAGCTCCAAATGCACTCGTACAGCGTTAACAACCTCTGCAATTAATTCTAAGCCGGTTATTGAGCACCTGGTAGTGATGGCACTCCTTGTAGGGCTACAATTATTATAATTTGATAGACACTAGGTATTGTAGTAATTCGAAATATATTTTCTGTAGTTAATATTTACTGAAAAAGTTGCTTTTCAAACGTTTTATCGCACCTTAATACTAAACCATTGATCTTGAATTTTTTGATGCAGAAAAATTTAATATAGCAGCTTTATATGGCTACATAAGCTCCAAATGCACTCGTACAGCTTTAATAACCTCTGCAATCAATTCTAAGCCGGTTATTGAGCACCTGGTAGTGATGGCACTCCTTGTAGGGCTACAATTATTATAATTTGATAGACACTAGGTATTGTAGTAATTCGAAATATATTTTCTGTAGTTAATATTTACTGAAAAACGTGCTTTTCAGACGTTTTAACGCACCTTAATACTAAACTATTGAACTTGAATTTTTTGTTTGCAGAAAAATTTAATATAGCAGCTTTATATGGCTAAATAAGCTCCAAATCGACTCCTACAGCGTTAACAACCTCTGCAATCAATTCTAAGCCGGTTATTGAGCACCTTGTAGGGCCAATCATTATATTTTGATAGACACTAGGTATTGTAGTAATTCGAAATATATTTTCTGTAGTTAATATTTACTGAAAAACGTGCTTTTCAGACGTTTTAACGCACCTTAATACTAAACTATTGAACTTGAATTTTTTGGATGCAGAAAAATTTAATATAGCAGCTTTATATGGCTAAATAAGCTCCAAATGGACTCCTACAGAGTTAACAACCTCTGAAATCAATTCTAAGCCGGTTATTGAGCACCTGGTAGAGATGGTACGCTTTGTAGGGCTACAATTATTATATTTTGATAGACACTAGGTAATGTAGTAATTTGAAATATATTTTCTGTAGTTAATATTTATTGAAAAACGTGCTTTTCAGACGTTTTAACGTACCTTAATACTAAACTATTGAACTTGAATTTTTTGGTTGCAGAAAAATCTAATATAGCAGCTTTATATGGCTAAATAAGCTCCAAATGCACTCCTACAATGTTAACAACCTCTGTAGTCAATTCTAAGCCGGTTATCGAGCACCTGGTAGTGATGGCACGCTTTGTAGGACTACAATTATTATATTTTGATCGACACTAGGTATTATAGTAATTCGAAATATATTTTCTGTAGTTAATACTTACTGAAAAAGTTGCTTTTCAAACGTTTTATCGCACCTTAATACTAAACCATTGAACTTGAATTTTTTGGATGCAGAAAAATTTAATATAGCAGCTTTATATGGCTACATAAGCTCCAAATGCACTCGTACAGCGTTAACAACCTCTGCAATTAATTCTAAGCCGGTTATTGAGCACCTGGTAGTGATGGCACTCCTTGTAGGGCTACAATTATTATAATTTGATAGACACTAGGTATTGTAGTAATTCGAAATATATTTTCTGTAGTTAATATTTACTGAAAAACGTGCTTTTCAGACGTTTTAACGCACCTTAATACTAAACTATTGAACTTGAATTTTTTGGATGCAGAAAAATTTAATATTAGAGCTTTATATGGCTAAATAAGCTCCAAATGAACTCCTACAGCGTTAACAACCTCTGCAATCAATTCTAAGCCGGTTATTGAGCTCCTTGTAGGGCCAATCATTATATTTTGATAGACACTAGGTATTGTAGTAATTCGAAATATATTTTCTGTAGTTAATATTTACTGAAAAACGTGCTTTTCAGATGTTTTAACGCACCTTAATACTAAACTATTGAACTTGATTTTTTGGATGCAGAAAAATTTAATATAGCAGCTTTATATGGCTAAATAAGCTCCAAATGGACTCCTACAGCGTTAACAACCTCTGCAATCAATTCTAACCCGGTTATTGAGCACCTGTAGAAATAGTACGCTTTGTAGGGCTACAATTATTATATTTTGATAGACACTAGGTAATGTAGTAATTCGAAATATATTTTCTGTAGTTACTATTTACTGAAAAACGTGCTTTTCAAACGGTTTAACGCACCTTAATACTAATCCATTGAAATTGAATCTTTTGGATGCAGAAAAATTTAATATAGCAGCTTTATATGGCTAAATATGCTCCAAATGCACCCCTACAGCGTTAACAACCTCTGCAATCAATTCTAAGCCGGTTATTGGGCACCTGGTAGTGATGGCACGCTTTGTAGGACTACAATTATTATATTTTGATCGACACTAGGTATTATAGTAATTCGAAATATATTTTCTGTAGTTACTATTTACTGAAAAACATGCTTTTCAAACGTTTTAACGCACCTTAATACTAAACCATTAAAATTGAATTTTTTGGATGCAGAAAGATTTAATATAGCCACTTTGTAAGGCTAAATAAGCTCCAAATGCACTCCTACAACTTTAACAACCTCTGCAATCAATTCTAAGCGGGTTATCGAGCACCTGGTAGTGATGGCACGCTCTGTAGGACTACAATTATTATATTTTGATCGACACTTGGTATTATAGTAATTCGAAATATATTTTTTATAGTTACTATTTACTGAAAAACGTGCTTTTCAAACGTTTTAACGCACCTTAATGCTAAACTATTGAACTCGAATTTTTTGGATGCAGAAAAATTTAATATAGCAGCTTTATATGGCTAAATAAGCTCCAAATGGACTCCTACAGCGTTAACAACCTCTGCAATCAATTCTAAGCCGGTTATTGAGCACCTGGTAGTGATGGCACTCCTTGTAGGGCTACAATTATTATAATTTGATAGACACTAGGTATTGTAGTAATTCGAAATATATTTTCTGTAGTTAATATTTACTGAAAAACGTGCTTTTCAGACGTTTTAACGCACCTTAATACTAAACTATTGAACTTGAATTTTTTTGATGCAGAAAAATTTAATATAGCAGCTTTATATGGCTAAATAAGCTCCAAATGGACTCCTACAGAGTTAACAACCTCTGCAATCAATTCTAAGCCGGTTATTGAGCACCTGGTAGAGATGGTACGCTTTGTAGGGCTACAATTATTATATTTTGATAGACACTAGGTAATGTAGTAATTCGAAATATATTTTCTGTAGTTAATATTTATTGAAAAACGTGTTTTTCAGACGTTTTAACGTACCTTAATACTAAACTATTGAACTTGAATTTTTTGGTTGCAGAAAAATCTAATATAGCAGCTTTATATGGCTAATAAGCTGCAAATGCACTCCTACAATGTTAACAACCTCTGCAGTCAATTCTAAGCCGGTTATCGAGCACCTGGTAGTGATGGGCACGCTTTGTAGGACTACAATTATTATAATTTGATAGACACTAGGTATTGTAGTAATTCGAAATATATTTTCTGTAGTTAATATTTACTGAAAAACGTGCTCTTCAGACGTTTTAACGCACCTTAATACTAAACTATTGAACTTAAATTTTTGGAGGCAGAAAAATTTAATATAGCAGCTTTATATGGCTAAATAAGCTCCAAATGGACTCCTACAGTGTTAACAACCTCTGCAATCAATTCTAAGCCGGTTATTGAGCACCTTGTAGGGCCAATCATTATATTTTGATAGACACTAGGTATTGTAGTAATTCGAAATATATTTTCTGTAGTTACTATTTACTGAAAAATGTGCTTTTCAAACGTTTTAACGCACCTTAATACTAAACTATTGAACTTGAATTTTTTGGATGCAGAAAAATTTAATATAGCAGCTTTATATGGCTAAATAAGCTCCAAATGGACTCCTACAGCGTTAACAACCTCTGCAATCAATTCTAAGCCGGTTATTGAGCCCCTGGTAGAGATGGTACGCTTTGTAGGGCTACAATTATTATATTTTGATAGACACTAGGTAATGTAGTAATTCGAAATATATTTGCTGTAGTTAATATTTATTGATAAACGTGCTTTCAGACGTTTTAACGTACCTTAATACTAAACTATTGAACTTGAATTTTTTGGTTGCAGAAAAATCTAATATAGCAGCTTTATATGGCTAAATAAGCTCCAAATGCACTCCTACAATGTTAACAACCTCTGTAGTCAATTCTAAGCCGGTTATCGAGCACCTGGTAGTGATGGCACGCTTTGTAGGACTACAATTATTATATTTTGATCGACACTAGGTATTACAGTAATTCGAAATATATTTTCTGTAGTTAATATTTACTGAAAAAGTTGCTTTTCAAACGTTTTATCGCACCTTAATACTAAACCATTGATCTTGAATTTTTTGATTCACAAAAATTTAATATAGCAGCTTTATATGGCTACATAAGCTCCAAATGCACTCGTACAGCTTTAACAACCTCTGCAATCAATTCTAAGCCGGTTATTGAGCACCTGGTAGTGATGGCACTCCTTGTAGGGCTACAATTATTATAATTTGATAGACACTAGGTATTGTAGTAATTCGAAATATATTTTCTGTAGTTAATATTTACTGAAAAACGTGCTTTTCAGACGTTTTAACGCACCTTAATACTAAACTATTGAACTTGAATTTTTTGGATGCAGAAAAATTTAATATAGCAGCTTTATATGGCTAAATAAGCTCCAAATGGACTCCTACAGCGTTAACAACCTCTGCAATCAATTCTAAGCTGGTTATTGAGCGCCTGGTAGTGATGGCACGCTTTGTAGGACTACAATTATTATATTTTGATAGACACTAGGTATTATAGTAATTCGAAATATATTTTCTGTAGTTAATATTTACTGAAAAAGTTGCTTTTCAAACGTTTTATTGCACCTTAATACTAAACTATTAAACTTGAATTTTTTGGATGCCAGAAAAATTTAATATAGCAGCTTTATAAGGCTAAATAAGCTCCAAATGGACTCCTACAGCGTTAACAACCTCTGCAATCAATTCTAAGCCTGTTATTGAGCACCTGGTAGTGTTGGCACGCTTTGTAGAGCTACAATTATTATATTTTGATAGACACTAGGTAATGTAGTAATTCGAAATATATTTTCTGTAGTTACTATTTACTGAAAAACGTGCTTTTCAAACGTTTTTAACGCACCTTAATACTAATCCATTAAAATTGAATTTTTTGGATGCAGAAAAATTTAATTAGCAGCTTTATATGGCTAAATACGCTCCAAATGCACTCCTACAGCGTTAACAACCTCTGCAATCAATTCTAAGCCGGGTATTGAGCACCTGGTAGGGATGGTGCGCTTTGTAGGGCTACAATTATTATATTTTGATAGACACTAGGTATTGTAGTAATTCGAAATATATTTTCTGTAGTGAATATTTATTGAAAAACGTGCTTTTCAGACGTTTTAACGTACCTTAATACTGAACTATTGAACTTGAATTTTTTGGATGCAGAAAAATCTAATATAGCAGCTTTATATGGCTAAATAAGCTCCAAATGCACTCCTACAATGTTAACAACCTCTGCAGTCAATTCTAAGCCGGTTATCGAGCACCTGGTAGTGATGGCACGCTTTGTAGGACTACAATTATTATATTTTGATCGACACTAGGTATTATAGTAATTCGAAATATATTTTCTGTAGTTAATATTTACTGAAAAAGTTGCTTCTCAAACGTTTTATAGCACCTTAATACTAAACCATTGAACTTGAATTTTTTGGATGCAGAATAATTTAAAATAGCAGCTTTATATGGGTAAATAAGCTCCAAATGCACTCCTATAGCGTTAACAACCTCTGCAATCAATTCTAAGCCTGTTATTGAGCACCTGGTAGTGATGGCACGCTTTGTAGGGCTACAATTATTATATTTTGATAGACACTAGGTAATGTAGTAATTCGAAATATATTTTCTGTAGTTACTATTTACTGAAAAACGTGCTTTTCAAACGTTTTAACGCACCTTAATACTAATCCATTGAAATTGAATTTTTTGGATGCAGAAAAATTTAATATAGCAGCTTTATATTGCTAAATACGCTCCAAATGCACTCCTACAACTTTAACAACCTCTGCAATCAATTCTAAGCTGGTTATTGAGCGCCTGGTAGTGATGGCACGCTTTGTAGGACTACAATTATTATATTTTGATAGACACTAGGTATTATAGTAATTCGAAATATATTTTCTGTAGTTAATATTTACTGAAAAAGTTGCTTTTCAAACGTTTTATTGCACCTTAATACTAACTATTGAACTTGAATTTTTTGGATGCAGAAAAATTTAATATTAGAGTTTTATATGGCTAAATAAGCTCCAAATGGACTCCTACAGCGTTAACAACCTCTGCAATCAATTCTAAGCCGGTTATTGAGCACCTGGTAGGGATGTTGCGCTTTGTAGGGCTACAATTATTATATTTTGATAGACACTAGGTAATGTAGTAATTCGAAATATATTTTCCTGTAGTTAATATTTATTGAAAAACGTGCTTTTCAGACGTTTTAACGTACCTTAATACTAAACTATTGAACTTGAATTTTTTGGATGCAGAAAAATCTAATATAGCAGCTTTATATGGCTAAATAAGCTCCAAATGCACTCCTACAATGTTAACAACCTCTGCAGTCAATTCTAAGCCGGTTATCGAGCACCTGGTAGTGATGGCACGCTTTGTAGGACTACAATTATTATATTTTGATCGACACTAGGTATTATAGTAATTCGAAATATATTTTCTGTAGTTAATATTTACTGAAAAAGTTGCTTTTCAAACGTTTTATCGCACCTTAATACTAAACCATTGAACTTGAATTTTTTGGATGCAGAAAAATTTAAAATAGCAGCTTTATATGGGTAAATAAGCTCCAAATGCACTCCTATAGCGTTATCAATCTCTGCAATCAATTCTAAGCCTGTTATTGAGCACCTGGTAGTGATGGCACGCTTTGTAGAGCTACAATTATTATATTTTGATAGACACTAGGTATTGTAGTAATTCGAAATATATTTTCTGTAGTTAATATTTACTGAAAAAAGTGCTTTTCAGACGTTTTAACGCACCTTAATACTAAACTATTGAACTTGAATTTTTTGGATGCAGAAAAATTTAATATAGCAGCTTTATATGGCTAAATAAGCTCCAAATGGACTCCTACAGAGTTAACAACCTCTGCAATCAATTCTAAGCCGGTTATTGAGCACCTGGTAGAGATGGTACGCTTTGTAGGGCTACAATTATTATATTTTGATAGACACTAGGTAATTTAGTAATTCGAAATATATTTTCTGTAGTTAATATTTATTGAAAAACGTGCTTTTCAGACGTTTTAACGTACCTTAATACTAAACTATTGAACTTGAATTTTTTGGTTGCAGAAAAATCTAATATAGCAGCTTTATATGGCTAAATAAGCTGCAAATGCACTCCTACAATGTTAACAACCTCTGCAGTCAATTCTAAGCCGGTTATCGAGCACCTGGTAGTGATGGCACGCTTTGTAGGACTACAATTATTATAATTTGATAGACACTAGGTATTGTAGTAATTCGAAATATATTTTCTGTAGTTAATATTTACTGAAAAACGTGCTCTTCAGACGTTTTAACGCACCTTAATACTAAACTATTGAACTTAAATTTTTTGGATGCAGAAAAATTTAATATAGCAGCTTTATATGGCTAAATAAGCTCCAAATGGACTCCTACAGTGTTAACAACCTCTGCAATCAATTCTAAGCCGGTTATTGAGCACCTTGTAGGGCCAATCATTATATTTTGATAGACACTAGGTATTGTAGTAATTCGAAATATATTTTCTGTAGTTACTATTTACTGAAAAATGTGCTTTTCAAACGTTTTAACGCACCTTAATACTAAACTATTGAACTTGAATTTTTTGGATGCAGAAAAATTTAATATAGCAGCTTATATGGCTAAATAAGCTCGAAATGGACCCCTACAGCGTTAACAACCTCTGCAATCAATTCTAAGCCGGTTATTGAGCCCCTGGTAGAGATGGTACGCTTTGTAGGGCTACAATTATTATATTTTAATAGACACTAGGTAATGTAGTAATTCGAAATATATTTGCTGTAGTTAATATTTATTGATAAACGTGCTTTTCAGACGTTTTAACGTACCTTAATACTAAACTATTGAACTTGAATTTTTTGGTTGCAGAAAAATCTAATATAGCAGCTTTATATGGCTAAATAAGCTCCAAATGCACTCCTACAATGTTAACAACCTCTGTAGTCAATTCTAAGCCGGTTATCGAGCACCTGGTAGTGATGGCACGCTTTGTAGGACTACAATTATTATATTTTGATCGACACTAGGTATTACAGTAATTCGAAATATATTTTCTGTAGTTAATATTTACTGAAAAAGTTGCTTTTCAAACGTTTTATCGCACCTTAATACTAAACCATTGATCTTGAATTTTTTGATGCACAAAAATTTAATATAGCAGCTTTATATGGCTAAATAAGCTCCAAATGCACTGGTACAGCTTTAACAACCTCTGCAATCAATTCTAAGCCGGTTATTGAGCACCTGGTAGTGATGGCACTCCTTGTAGGGCTACAATTATTATAATTTGATAGACACTAGGTATTGTAGTAATTCGAAATATATTTTCTGTAGTTAATATTTACTGAAAAACGTGCTTTTCAGACGTTTTAACGCACCTTAATACTAAACTATTGAACTTGAATTTTTTGGATGCAGAAAAATTTAATATAGCAGCTTTATATGGCTAAATAAGCTCCAAATGGACTCCTACAGCGTTAACAACCTCTGCAATCAATTCTAAGCTGGTTATTGAGCGCCTGGTAGTGATGGCACGCTTTGTAGGACTACAATTATTATATTTTGATAGACACTAGGTATTATAGTAATTCGAAATATATTTTCTGTAGTTAATATTTACTGAAAAAGTTGCTTTTCAAACGTTTTATTGCACCTTAATACTAAACTATTAAACTTGAATTTTTTGGATGCAGAAAAATTTAATATAGCAGCTTTATAAGGCTAAATAAGCTCCAAATGGACTCCTACAGCGTTAACAACCTCTGCAATCAATTCTAAGCCTGTTATTGAGCACCTGGTAGTGATGGCACGCTTTGTAGAGCTACAATTATTATATTTTGATAGACACTAGGTAATGTAGTAATTCGAAATATATTTTCTGTAGTTACTATTTACTGAAAAACGTGCTTTTCAAACGTTTTAACGCACCTTAATACTAATCCATTAAAATTGAATTTTTTGGATGCAGAAAAATTTAATATAGCAGCTTTATATGGCTAAATACGCTCCAAATGCACTCCTACAGCGTTAACAACCTCTGCAATCAATTCTAAGCCGGGTATTGAGCACCTGGTAGGGATGGTGCGCTTTGTAGGGCTACAATTATTATATTTTGATAGACACTAGGTAATGTAGTAATTCGAAATATATTTTCTGTAGTGAATATTTATTGAAAAACGTGCTTTTCAGACGTTTTAACGTACCTTAATACTGAACTATTGAACTTGAATTTTTGGATGCAGAAAAATCTAATATAGCAGCTTTATATGGCTAAATAAGCTCCAAATGCACTCCTACAATGTTAACAACCTCTGCAGTCAATTCTAAGCGGTTATCGAGCACCTGGTAGTGATGGCACGCTTTGTAGGGACTACAATTATTATATTTTGATCGACACTAGGTATTATAGTAATTCGAAATATATTTTCTGTAGTTAATATTTACTGAAAAAGTTGCTTCTCAAACGTTTTATCGCACCTTAATACTAAACCATTGAACTTGAATTTTTTGGATGCAGAATAAGTTAAAATAGCTGCTTTATATCGGTAAATAAGCTCCAATGCACTCCTATAGCGTTAACAACCTCTGCAATCAATTCTAAGCCTGTTATTGAGCACCTGGTAGTGATGGCACGCTTTGTAGGGCTACAATTATTATATTTTGATAGACACTAGGTAATGTAGTAATTCGAAATATATTTTCTGTAGTTACTATTTACTGAAAAACGTGCTTTTCAAACGTTTTAACGCACCTTAATACTAATCCATTGAAATTGAATTTTTTGGATGCAGAAAAATTTAATATAGCAGCTTTATATTGCTAAATACGCTCCAAATGCACTCCTACAACTTTAACAACCTCTGCAATCAATTCTAAGCTGGTTATTGAGCGCCTGGTAGTGATGGCACGCTTTGTAGGACTACAATTATTATATTTTGATAGACACTAGGTATTATAGTAATTCGAAATATATTTTCTGTAGTTAATATTTACTGAAAAAGTTGCTTTTCAAACGTTTTATTGCACCTTAATACTAAACTATTGAACTTGAATTTTTTGGATGCAGAAAAATTTAATATTAGAGCTTTATATGGCTAAATAAGCTCCAAATGGACTCCTACAGCGTTAACAACCTCTGCAATCAATTCTAAGCCGGTTATTGAGCACCTGGTAGGGATGTTGCGCTTTGTAGGGCTACAATTATTATATTTTGATAGACACTAGGTAATGTAGTAATTCGAAATATATTTTCTGTAGTTAATATTTATTGAAAAACGTGCTTTTCAGACGTTTTAACGTACCTTAATACTAAACTATTGAACTTGAATTTTTTGGATGCAGAAAAATCTAATATAGCAGCTTTATATGGCTAAATAAGCTCCAAATGCACTCCTACAATGTTAACAACCTCTGCAGTCAATTCTAAGCCGGTTATCGAGCACCTGGTAGTGATGGCACGCTTTGTAGGACTACAATTATTATATTTTGATCGACACTAGGTATTATAGTAATTCGAAATATATTTTCTGTAGTTAATATTTACTGAAAAAGTTGCTTTTCAAACGTTTTATCGCACCTTAATACTAAACCATTGAACTTGAATTTTTTGGATGCAGAAAAATTTAAAATAGCAGTTTTATATAGGTAAATAAGCTCCAAATGCACTCCTATAGCGTTATCAATCTCTGCAATCAATTCTAAGCCTGTTATTGAGCACCTGGTAGTAATGGCACGCTTTGTAGAGCTACAATTATTATATTTTGATAGACACTAGGTATTGTAGTAATTCGAAATATATTTTCTGTAGTTAATATTTACTGAAAAACGTGCTTTTCAGATGTTTTAACGCACCTTAATACTAAACTATTGAACTTGAATTTTTTGGATGCAGAAAAATTTAATATAGCAGCTTTATATGGCTAAATAAGCTCCAAATGGACTCCTACAGCGTTAACAACCTCTGCAATCAATTCTAAGCCGGTTATTGAGCACCTGGTAGAAATAGTACGCTTTGTAGGGCTAGAATTATTATATTTTGATAGACACTAGGTAATGTAGTAATTCGAAATATATTTTCCGTAGTTACTATTTACTGAAAAACGTGCTTTTCAAACGTTTAACGCACCTTAATACTAATCCATTGAAATTGAATTTTTTGGATGCAGAAAAATCTAATATAGCAGCTTTATATGGCTAAATAAGCTCCAAATGCACTCCTACAATGTTAACAACCTCTGCAGTCAATTCTAAGCCGGTTATCGAGCACCTGGTAGTGATGGCACGCTTTGTAGGACTACAATTATTATATTTTGATCGACACTAGGTATTATAGTAATTCGAAATATATTTTCTGTAGTTAATATTTACTGAAAAAGTTGCTTTTCAGACGTTTTAACGCACCTTAATACTAAACTAATGAACTTGAATTTTTTGGATGCAGAAAAATTTAATATAGCAGCTTTATAAGGCTAAATAAGCTCCAAATGGACTCCTACAGCGTTAACAACCTCTGCAATCAATTCTAAGCCGGTTATTGAGCACCTGGTAGAGATGGTACGCTTTGTAGGGCTACAATTATTATATTTTGATAGACAATAGGTAATGTAGTAATTCGAAAAATATTTTCTGTAGTTAATATTTATTGAAAAACGTGCTTTTCAGACGTTTTAACGTACCTTAATGCTAAACTATTGAACTTGAATTTTTTGGATGCAGAAAAATCTAATATAGCAGCTTTATATGGCTAAATACGCTCCAAATGCACTCCTACAGCTTTAACAACCTCTGCAATCAATTCTAAGCCGGTTATCGGGCACCTGTAGTGATGGCACGCTTTGTAGGACTACAATTATTATATTTTGATCGACACTAGGTATTATAGTAATTCGAAATATATTTTCTGTAGTTAATATTTACTGAAAAAGTTGCTTTTCAAACGTTTTATCGCACCTTAATACTAAACCATTGAACTTGAATTTTTTGGATGCAGAAAAATTTAAAATAGCAGCTTTATATGGGTAAATAAGCTCCAAATGCACTCCTATAGCGTTAACAACCTCTGCAATCAATTCTAAGCCTGTTATTGAGCACCTGGTAGAAATAGTACGCTTTGTAGGGCTACAATTATTATATTTTGATAGACACTAGGTAATGTAGTAATTCGAAATATATTTTCTGTAGTTAATATTTACTGAAAAACGTGCTTTTCAGATGTTTTAACGCACCTTAATACTAAACTATTGAACTTGAATTTTTTGGATGCAGAAAAATTTAATATAGCAGCTTTATATGGCTAAATAAGCTCCAAATGGACTCCTACAACTTAAAAACCTCTGCAATCAATTCTAAGCCGGTTATCGCGCACCTGGTAGTGATGGCACGCTCTGTAGGACTACAATTATTATATTTTGATCGACACTTGGTATTATAGTAATTCGAAATATATTTTCTGTAGTTACTATTTACTGAAAAACGTGCTTTTCAAACGTTTTAACGCACCTTAATACTAAACCATTAAAATTGAATTTTTTGGATGCAGAAAAATTTAATATAGCAGCTTTATATGGCTAAATAAGCTCCAAATGCACCCCTACAGCGTTAACAACCTCTGCAATCAATTCTAAGCCGGTTATTGAGCGCCTGGTAGTGATGGCACGCTTTGTAGGACTACAATTATTATATTTTGATCGACACTAGGTATTATAGTAATCCGAAATATATTTTCTGTAGTTAATATTTACTGAAAAAGTTGCTTTTCAAACGTTTATTGCACCTTAATACTAAACCATTGAACTTGAATTTTTTGGATGCAGAAAAATTTAAAATAGCAGCTTTATATGGGTAAATAAGTTCCAAATGCACTCCTACAATGTTAACAACCTCTGCAATCAACTCTAATCCTGTTATCGAGCACCTGGTAGTGATGGCACGCTTTGTAGGACTACAATTATTATATTTTGATCGACACTAGGTATTATAGTAATTCGAAATATATTTTCTGTAGTTAATATTTACTGAAAAAGTTGCTTCTCAAACGTTTTATCGCACCTTAATACTAAACCATTGAACTTGAATTTTTTGGATGCAGAATAATTTAAAATAGCAGCTTTATATGGGTAAATAAGCTCCAAATGCACTCCTATAGCGTTAACAACCTCTGCAATCAATTCTAAGCCTGTTATTGAGCACCTGGTAGTGATGGCACGCTTTGTAGGGCTACAATTATTATATTTTGATAGACACTAGGTAATGTAGTAATTCGAAATATATTTTCTGTAGTTAATATTTATTGAAAAACGTGCTTTTCAGACGTTTTAACGTACCTTAATACTAAACTATTGAACTTGAATTTTTTGGATGCAGAAAAATTTAATATTAGAGCATTATATGGCTAAATAAGCTCCAAATGGACTCCTACAGCGTTAACAACCTCTGCAATCAATTCTAAGCCGGTTATTGAGCACCTGGTAGGGATGGTGCGCTTTGTAGGCCTACAATTATTATATTTTGATAGACACTAGGTAATGTAGTAATTCGAAATATATTTTCTGTAGTTAATATTTATTGAAAAACGTGCTTTTCAGACGTTTTAACGTACCTTAATACTAAACTATTGAACTTGAATTTTTTGGATGCAGAAAAATCTAATATAGCAGCTTTATATGGCTAAATAAGCTCCAAATGCACTCCTACAATGTTAACAACCTCTGCAGTCAATTCTAAGCCGGTTATCGAGCACCTGGTAGTGATGGCACGCTTTGTAGGACTACAATTATTATATTTTGATCGACACTAGGTATTATAGTAATTCGAAATATATTTTCTGTAGTTAATATTTACTGAAAAAGTTGCTTTTCAAACGTTTTATCGCACCTTAATACTAAACCATTGAACTTGAATTTTTTGGATGCAGAAAAATTTAAAATAGCAGCTTTATATGGGTAAATAAGCTCCAAATGCACTCCTATAGCGTTAACAATCTCTGCAATCAATTCTAAGCCTGTTATTGAGCACCTGGTAGTGATGGCACGCTTTGTAGAGCTACAATTATTATATTTTGATAGACACTAGGTATTGTAGTAATTCGAAATATATTTTCTGTAGTTAATATTTACTGAAAAACGTGCTTTTCAGATGTTTTAACGCACCTTAATACTAAACTATTGAACTTGAATTTTTTGGATGCAGAAAAATTTAATATAGCAGCTTTATATGGCTAAATAAGCTCCAAATGGACTCCTACAGCGTTAACAACCTCTGCAATCAATTCTAAGCCGGTTATTGAGCACCTGGTAGAAATAGTACGCTTTGTAGGGCTACAATTATTATATTTTGATAGACACTAGGTAATGTAGTAATTCGAAATATATTTTCCGTAGTTACTATTTACTGAAAAACGTGCTTTTCAAACGTTTAACGCACCTTAATACTAATCCATTGAAATTGAATTTTTTGGATGCAGAAAAATCTAATATAGCAGCTTTATATGGCTAAATAAGCTCCAAATGCACTCCTACAATGTTAACAACCTCTGCAGTCAATTCTAAGCCGGTTATCGAGCACCTGGTAGTGATGGCACGCTTTGTAGGACTACAATTATTATATTTTGATCGACACTAGGTATTATAGTAATTCGAAATATATTTTCTGTAGTTAATATTTACTGAAAAAGTTGCTTTTCAGACGTTTTAACGCACCTTAATACTAAACTAATGAACTTGAATTTTTTGGATGCAGAAAAATTTAATATAGCAGCTTTATATGGCTAAATAAGCTCCAAATGGACTCCTACAGCGTTAACAACCTCTGCAATCAATTCTAAGCCGGTTATTGAGCACCTGGTAGAAATAGTATGCTTTGTAGGGCTACAATTATTATATTTTGATAGACACTAGGTAATGTAGTAATTCGAAATATATTTTCTGTAGTTACTATTTACTGAAAAACGTGCTTTTCAAACGTTTTAACGCACCTTAATACTAATCCATTGAAATTGAATTTTTTGGATGCAGGAAAATTTAATATAGCAGCTTTATATGGCTAAATACGCTCCAAATGCACTCCTACAACTCTAACAACCTCTGCAATCAATTCTAAGCTGGTTATTGAGCGCCTGGTAGTGATGGCACGCTTTGTAGGACTACAATTATTATATTTTGATCGACACTAGATATTATAGTAATTCGAAATATATTTTCTGTAGTTAATATTTACTGAAAAAGTTGCTTTTCAAACGTTTTATTGCACCTTAATACTAAACTATTGAACTTGAATTTTTTGGATGCAGAAAAATTTAATATAGCAGCTTTATAAGGCTAAATAAGCTCCAAATGGACTCCTACAGCGTTAACAACCTCTGCAATCAATTCTAAGCCGGTTATTGAGCACCTGGTAGAGATGGTACGCTTTGTAGGGCTACAATTATTATATTTTGATAGACAATAGGTAATGTAGTAATTCGAAATATATTTTCTGTAGTTAATATTTATTGAAAAACGTGCTTTTCCGACGTTTTAACGTACCTTAATACTAAACTATTGAACTTGAATTTTTTGGATGCAGAAAAATCTAATATGGCAGCTTTATATGGCTAAATACGCTCCAAATGCACTCCTACAGCTTTAACAACCTCTGCAATCAATTCTAAGCCGGTTATCGGGCACCTGGTAGTGATGGCACGCTTTGTAGGACTACAATTATTATATTTTGATCGACACTAGGTATTATAGTAATTCGAAATATATTTTCTGTAGTTAATATTTACTGAAAAAGTTGCTTTTCAAACGTTTTATCGCACCTTAATACTAAACCATTGAACTTGAATTTTTTGGATGCAGAAAAATTTAAAATAGCAGCTTTATATGGGTAAATAAGCTCCAAATGCACTCCTATAGCGTTAACAACCTCTGCAATCAATTCTAAGCCTGTTATTGAGCACCTGGTAGAAATAGTACGCTTTGTAGGGCTACAATTATTATATTTTGATAGACACTAGGTAATGTAGTAATTCGAAATATATTTTCTGTAGTTAATATTTACTGAAAAACGTGCTTTTCAGATGTTTTAACGCACCTTAATACTAAACTATTGAACTTGAATTTTTTGGATGCAGAAAAATTTAATATAGCAGCTTTATATGGCTAAATAAGCTCCAAATGGACTCCTACAGCGTTAACAACCTCTGCAATCAATTCTAAGCCGGTTATTGAGCACCTGGTTGTGATGGCACGCTTTGTAGGACTACAATTATTATATTTTGATCGACACTAGGTATTATAGTAACTCGAAATATATTTTCTGTAGTTACTATTTACTGAAAAACGTGCTTTTCAAACGTTTTAACGCACCTTAATACTAAACCATTAAAATTGAATTTTTTGGATGCAGAAAGATTTAATATAGCCACTTTGTATGGCTAAATAAGCTCCAAATGCACTCCTACAACTTTAAAAACCTCTGCAATCAATTCTAAGCCGGTTATCGAGCACCTGGTAGTGATGGCACGCTCTGTAGGACTACAATTATTATATTTTGATCGACACTAGGTATTATAGTAATTCGAAATATATTTTCTGTAGTTACTATTTACTGAAAAACGTGCTTTTCAAACGTTTTAACGCACCTTAATACTAAACCATTGAAATTGAATTTTTTGGATGCAGAAAGATTTAATATAGCCACTTTGTATGGCTAAATAAGCTCCAAATGCACTCCTACAACTTTAAAAACCTCTGCAATCAATTCTAAGCCGGTTATCGAGCACCTGGTAGTGATGGCACGCTCTGTAGGACTACAATTATTATATTTTGATCGACACTTGGTATTATAGTAATTCGAAATATATTTTCTGTAGTTACTATTTACTGAAAAACGTGCTTTTCAAACGTTTTAACGCACCTTAATACTAAACCATTAAAATTGAATTTTTTGGATGCAGAAAGATTTAATATAGCAGCTTTATATGGCTAAATAAGCTCCAAATGGACTCCTACAGCGTTAACAACCTCTGCAATCAATTCTAAGCCGGTTATTGAGCACCTGGTTGTGATGGCACGCTTTGTAGGACTACAATTATTATATTTTGATCGACACTAGGTATTATAGTAACTCGAAATATATTTTCTGTAGTTACTATTTACTGAAAAACGTGCTTTTCAAACGTTTTAACGCACCTTAATACTAAACCATTAAAATTGAATTTTTTGGATGCAGAAAGATTTAATATAGCCACTTTGTATGGCTAAATAAGCTCCAAATGCACTCCTACAACTTTAAAAACCTCTGCAATCAATTCTAAGCCGGTTATCGAGCACCTGGTAGTGATGGCACGCTCTGTAGGACTACAATTATTATATTTTGATCGACACTTGGTATTATAGTAATTCGAAATATATTTTCTGTAGTTACTATTTACTGAAAAACGTGCTTTTCAAACGTTTTAACGCACCTTAATACTAAACCATTGAAATTGAATTTTTTGGATGCAGAAAAATTTAATATAGCAGCTTTATATGGCTAAATAAGCTCCAAATGCACCCCTACAGCGTTAACAACCTCTGCAATCAATTCTAAGCCGGTTATTGAGCGCCTGGTAGTGATGGCACGCTTTGTAGGACTACAATTATTATATTTTGATCGACACTAGGTATTATAGTAATCCGAAATATATTTTCTGTAGTTAATATTTACTGAAAAAGTTGCTTTTCAAACGTTCTATTGCACCTTAATACTAAACCATTGAACTTGAATTTTTTGGATGCAGAAAAATTTAAAATAGCAGCTTTATATGGGTAAATAAGTTCCAAATGCACTCCTACAGCGTTAACAACCTCTGCAATCAACTCTAATCCTGTTATTGAGCACCTGGTAGGGATGGCACGCTTTGTAGGGCTACAATTATTATATTTTGATCGACACTTGGTATTATAGTAATTCGAAATATATTTTCTGTAGTTACTATTTACTGAAAAACGTGCTTTTCAAACGTTTTAACGCACCTTAATACTAAACCATTAAAATTGAATTTTTTGGATGCAGAAAAATTTAATATAGCAGCTTTATATGGCTAAATAAGCTCCAAATGGACTCCTACAGCGTTAACAACCTCTGCAATCAATTCTAAGCCGGTTATTGAGCACCTGGTTGTGATGGCACGCTTTGTAGGACTACAATTATTATATTTTGATCGACACTAGGTATTATAGTAACTCGAAATATATTTTCTGTAGTTACTATTTACTGAAAAACGTGCTTTTCAAACGTTTTAACGCACCTTAATACTAAACCATTAAAATTGAATTTTTTGGATGCAGAAAGATTTAATATAGCCACTTTGTATGGCTAAATAAGCTCCAAATGCACTCCTACAACTTTAAAAACCTCTGCAATCAATTCTAAGCCGGTTATCGAGCACCTGGTAGTGATGGCACGCTCTGTAGGACTACAATTATTATATTTTGATCGACACTTGGTATTATAGTAATTCGAAATATATTTTCTGTAGTTACTATTTACTGAAAAACGTGCTTTTCAAACGTTTTAACGCACCTTAATACTAAACCATTGAAATTGAATTTTTTGGATGCAGAAAAATTTAATATAGCAGCTGTATATGGCTAAATAAGCTCCAAATGCACCCCTACAGCGTTAACAACCTCTGCAATCAATTCTAAGCCGGTTATTGAGCGCCTGGTAGTGATGGCACGCTTTGTAGGACTACAATTATTATATTTTGATCGACACTAGGTATTATAGTAATCCGAAATATATTTTCTGTAGTTAATATTTACTGAAAAAGTTGCTTTTCAAACGTTCTATTGCACCTTAATACTAAACCATTGAACTTGAATTTTTTGGATGCAGAAAAATTTAAAATAGCAGCTTTATATGGGTAAATAAGTTCCAAATGCACTCCTACAGCGTTAACAACCTCTGCAATCAACTCTAATCCTGTTATTGAGCACCTGGTAGGGATGGCACGCTTTGTAGGGCTACAATTATTATATTTTGATCGACACTTGGTATTATAGTAATTCGAAATATATTTTCTGTAGTTAATATTTACTGAAAAACGTGCTTTTCAGACGTTTTAACGCACCTTAATACTAAACTAATGAACTTGAATTTTTTCTATGCAGAAAAATTTAATATAGCAGCTTTATATGGCTAAATAAGCTCCAAATGGACCCCTACAGCGTTAACAACCTCTGCAATCAATTCTAAGCCGGTTATTGAGCACCTGGTAGAAATAGTACGCTTTGTAGGGCTACAATTATTATATTTTGATAGACACTAGGTAATGTAGTAATTCGAAATATATTTTCTGTAGTTACTATTTACTGAAAAACGTGCTTTTCAAACGTTTTAACGCACCTTAATACTAATCCATTGAAATTGAATTTTTTGGATGCAGGAAAATTTAATATAGCAGCTTTATATGGCTAAATACGCTCCAAATGCACTCCTACAACTTTAACAACCTCTGCAATCAATTCTAAGCTGGTTATTGAGCGCCTGGTAGTGATGGCACGCTTTGTAGGACTACAATTATTATATTTTGATCGACACTAGATATTATAGTAATTCGAAATATATTTTCTGTAGTTAATATTTACTGAAAAAGTTGCTTTTCAAACGTTTTATTGCACCTTAATACTAAACTATTGAACTTGAATTTTTTGGATGCAGAAAAATTTAATATAGCAGCTTTATAAGGCTAAATAAGCTCCAAATGGACTCCTACAGCGTTAACAACCTCTGCAATCAATTCTAAGCCGGTTATTGAGCACCTGGTAGAGATGGTACGCTTTGTAGGGCTACAATTATTATATTTTGATAGACAATAGGTAATGTAGTAATTCGAAATATATTTTCTGTAGTTAATATTTATTGAAAAACGTGCTTTTCAGACGTTTTAAAGTACCTTAATACTAAACTATTGAACTTGAATTTTTTGGATGCAGAAAAATCTAATATAGCAGCTTTATATGGCTAAATAAGCTCCAAATGCACTCCTACAATGTTAACAACCTCTGCAGTCAATTCTAAGCCGGTTATCGGGCACCTGGTAGTGATGGCACGCTTTGTAGGACTACAATTATTATATTTTGATCGACACTAGGTATTATAGTAATTCGAAATATATTTTCTGTAGTTAATATTTACTGAAAAAGTTGCTTTTCAAACGTTTTATCGCACCTTAATACTAAACCATTGAACTTGAATTTTTTGGATGCAGAAAAATTTAAAATAGCAGCTTTATATGGGTAAATAAGCTCCAAATGCACTCCTATAGCGTTAACAACCTCTGCAATCAATTCTAAGCCTGTTATTGAGCACTTGGTAGTGATGGCACGCTTTGTAGAGCTACAATTATTATATTTTGATAGACACTAGGTATTGTAGTAATTCGAAATATATTTTCTGTAGTTAATATTTACTGAAAAAGATGCTTTTCAGACGTTTTAACGCACCTTAATACTAAACTAATGAACTTGAATTTTTTGGATGCAGAAAAATTTAATATAGCAGCTTTATATGGCTAAATAAGCTCCAAATGCACTCGTACAGCGTTAACAACCTCTGCAATCAATTCTAAGCCGGTTATTGAGCACCTGGTAGTGATGGCACTCCTTGTAGGGCTACAATTATTATATTTTGATAGACACTAGGTATTGTAGTAATTCGAAATATATTTTCTGTAGTTAATATTTACTGAAATACGTGCTTTTCAGACGTTTTAACGCACCTTAATACTAAACTATTAAACTTGAATTTTTTGGATGCTGAAAAATTTAATATAGCAGCTTTATATGGCTAAATAAGCTCCAAATGGACTCCTACAGCGTTAACAACCTCTGCAATCAATTCTAAGCCGGTTATTGAGCACCTGGTAGTGATGGCACTCCTTGTAGGGCTACAATTATTATATTTTGATAGACACTAGGTATTGTAGTAATTCGAAATATATTTTCTGTAGTTAATATTTACTGAAAAACGTGCTTTCCAGACGTTTTAACGCACCTTAATACTAAACTATTGAACTTGAATTTTTTGGATACAGAAAAATTTAATATAGCAGCTTTATATGGCTAACTAAGCTCCAAATAGACTCCTACAGCGTTAACAACCTCTGCAATCAATTCTAAGCCGGTTATCGAGCACCTGGTAGTGATGGCACGCTTTGTAGGACTACAATTATTATATTTTGATCGACACTAGGTATTATAGTAATTCGAAATATATTTTCTGTAGTTAATATTTACTGAAAAAGTTGCTTTTCAAACGTTTTATCGCACCTTACTACTAAACCATTGAACTTGAATTTTTTGGATGCAGAAAAATTTAAAATAGCAGCTTTATATGGGTAAATAAGCTCCAAATGCACTCCTATAGCGTTAACAACCTCTGCAATCAATTCTAAGCCTGTTATTGAGCACCTGGTAGTGATGGCACGCTTTGTAGAGCTACAATTATTATATTTTAATAGACACTAGGTATTGTAGTAATTCGAAATATATTTTCTGTAGTTAATATTTACTAATAAACGTGCTTTTCAGACGTTTTAACGCACCTTAATACTAAACTAATGAACTTGAATCGTTTGGATGCAGAAAAATTTAATATAGCAGCTTTATACGGCTAAATAAGCTCCAAATGGACTCCTACAGCGTTAACAACCTCTGCAATCAATTCTAAGCCGGTTATTGAGCACCTGATAGAAATAGTACGCTTTGTAGGGCTACAATTATTATATTTTGATAGACACTAGGTAATGTCGTAATTTGAAATATATTTTCTGTAGTTACTATTTACTGAAAAACGTGCTTTTCAAACGTTTTAACGCACCTTAATACTAATCCATTGAAATTGAATTTTTTGGATGCAGAAAAATTTAATATAGCAGCTTTATATGGCTAAATACGCTCCAAATGCACTCCTACAACTTTAACAACCTCTGCAATCAATTCTAAGCTGGTTATTGAGCGCTTGGTAGTGATGGCACGCTTTGTAGGACTACAATTATTATATTTTGATCGACACTAGGTATTATAGTAATTCGAAATATATTTTCTGTAGTTAATATTTACTGAAAAAGTTGCTTTTCAAACGTTTTATTGCACCTTAATACTAAACTATTGAACTTGAATTTTTTGGATGCAGAAAAATTTAATATAGCAGCTTTATATGGCTAAATAAGCTCCAAATGGACTCCTACAGCGTTAGCAACCTCTGTAATCAATTCTAATCCGGTTATTGAGCACCTGGTAGAGATGGTACGCCTTGTAGGGCTACAATTATTATATTTTGATAGACACTAGGTAATGTAGTAATTCGAAATATATTTTCTGTAGTTAATATTTATTGAAAAACGTGCTTTTCAGACGTTTTAACGTACCTTAATACTAAACTATTGAACTTGAATTTTTTGGATGCAGAAAAATCTAATATAGCAGCTTTATATGGCTAAATAAGCTCCAAATGCACTCCTACAATGTTAATAACCTCTGCAGTCAATTCTAAGCCGGTTATCGAGCAGCTGGTAGTGATGGCACGCTTTGTAGGACTACAATTATTATATTTTGATCGACACTAGGTATTATAGTAATTCGAAATATATTTTCTGTAGTTAATATTTACTGAAAAAGTTGCTTTTCAAACGTTTTATCGCACCTTAATACTAAACCATTGAACTTGAATTTTTTGGATGCAGAAAAATTTAAAATAGCAGCTTTATATGGGTAAATAAGCTCCAAATGCACTCCTATAACGTTAACAACCTCTGCAATCAATTCTAAGCCTGTTATTGAGCACCTGGTAGTGATGGCACGCTTTGTAGAGCTACAATTATTATATTTTGATAGACACTAGGTATTGTACTAATTCGAAATATATTTTCTGTAGTTAATATTTACTGAAAAAGGTGCTTTTCAGACGTTTTAACGCACCTTAATACTAAACTAATGAACTTGAATTTTTTGGATGCAGAAAAATTTAATATAGCAGCTTTATATGGCTAAATAAGCTCCAAATGCACTCGTACAGCGTTAACAACCTCTGCAATCAATTCTAAGCCGGTTATTGAGCACCTGGTAGTGATGGCACTCCTTGTAGGGCTACAATTATTATATTTTGATAGACACTAGGTATTGTAGTAATTCGAAATATATTTTCTGTAGTTAATATTTACTGAAAAACGTGCTTTTCAGACGTTTTAACGCACCTTAATACTAAACTATTAAACTTGAATTTTTTGGATGCTGAAAAATTTAATATAGCAGCTTTATATGGCTAAATAAGCTCCAAATGGACTCCTACAGCGTTAACAACCTCTGCAATCAATTCTAAGCCGGTTATCGAGCACCTGGTAGTGATGGCACGCTTTGTAGAACTACAATTATTATATTTTGATCGACACTAGGTATTATAGTAATTCGAAATATATTTTCTGTAGTTAATATTTACTGAAAAAGTTGCTTTTCAAACGTTTTATCGCACCTTAATACTAAACCATTGAAATTGAATTTTTTGGATGCAGAAAGATTTAATATAGCCACTTTGTATGGCTAAATAAGCTCCAAATGGACTCCTACAACTTTAACAACCTCTGCAATCAATTCTAAGCCGGTTATCGAGCACCTGGTAGTGATGGCACGCTCTGTAGGACTAAAATTATTATATTTTGATCGACACTAGGTATTATAGTAATTCGAAATATATTTTCTGTAGTTAATATTTACTGAAAAAGTTGCTTTTCAAACGTTTTAACGCACCTTGATACTAAACCATTGAAATTGAATTTTTTGGATGCAGAAAAATTTAAAATAACAGCTTTATATGGGTAAATAAGCTCTAAATGCACTCCTACAGCGTTAACAACCTCTGCAATCAATTCTAAGCCTGTTATTGAGCACCTGGTAGTGATGGCACTCTTTGTAGGGCTACAATTATTATATTTTGATAGACACTAGGTATTGTAATAATTCGAAATATATTTTCTGTAGTTAATATTTACTGAAAAACGTGCTTTTCAGACGTTTTAACGCACCTTAATACTAACTATTGAACTTGAATTTTTTGGATGCAGAAAAATTTAATATAGCAGCTTTATATGGCTAAATAAGCTCCAAATGTACTCCTACAGCGTTAACAACCTCTGCAATCAATTCTAAGCCGGTTATTGAGCACCTGGTAGTGATGGCACGCTTTGAAAAGCTACAATTATTATATTTTGATAGACACTAGGTATTGTAGTAATTCAAAATATAATTTCTGTAGTTAATATTTACTGAAAAACGTGCTTTTCAGACGTTTTAACGGACCTTAATACTAACTATTGAACTTGAATTTTTTGGATGCAGATAAATTTAATATAGCAGCTTTATATGGCTAAATAAGCTCCAAATGCACTCCTACAGCGTTTACAACCTCTGCAATCAATTCTAAGCCGGTTATTGAGCACCTGGTAGTGATGGCACGCTTTGTAGGGCTACAATTATTATATTTTGATAGACACTAGGTATTGTAGTAATTCGAAATATATTTTCTGTAGTTAATATTTACTGAAAAACGTGGTTTTCAGACGTTTTAACGACCTTAATACTAAACTATTGAACTTGAATATTTTGGATGCAGAAAAATTTAGTATAGCCACTTTAAATGGCTAAATAAGCTCCAAATGCACTCCTACAGCTTTCACAACCTCTGCAATCAATTCTAAGCCGGTTATTGAGCACCTGGTAGTGATGGCACGCTCTGTAGGACTACAATTATTATATTTTGATCGACACTAGGTATTATAGTAATCCAAAATATATTTTCTGTAGTTACTATTTACTGAAAAACGTGCTTTTCAAACGTTTTAACGCACCTTAATACTAAACCATTGAAATTTAATTTTTTGGATGCAGAAAAATTTAATGTAGCAGCTTTATATGGCTAAATAAGCTCCAAATGCACCCCTACAGCGTTAACAACCTCTGCAATCAATTCTAAGCCGGCTATTGAGCACCAGGTAGTGATGGCACGCATTGGAGGCCTTCAATTATTATATTTTGATCGGCACTAGGTATTATAGTAATTCGAAAAATATTTTCTGTAGTTAATATTTACTGAAAAACGTAATTTTCAAACGTTTTAACGCACCTTAATACTAAACCATTAAACTTGGATTTTTTGGATGCAGAAAAATTTAATATAGCAGCTTTATATGGCTAAATAAGCTCCAAATGCACTCCTACAGCTTTAACAACCTCTGCAATCAATTCTAAGCCGGTTATCGAGCACTTGGTAGTGATGGCACTCCTTGTAGGGCTACAATTATTATATTTTGATAGACACTAGGTATTGTAGTAATTCGAAATATATTTTCTGTAGTTAATATTTACTGAAAAACGTGCTTTTCAGACGTTTTAACGCACCTTAATACTAAACTATTAAAATTGAATTTTTTGGATGCAGAACAATTTAATATAGCAGCTTTATATGGCTAAATAAGCTCTAAATGGACTCCTACAGCGTTAACAACCTCTGCAATCAATTCTAAGCCGGTTATTGAGCACCTGGTAGTGATGGCATTCCTTGTAGGGCTACAATTATTATATTTTGATAGACACTAGGTATTGTAGTAATTCGAAATATATTTTCTGTAGTTAATATTTACTGAAAAACGTGCTTTCCAGACGTTTTAGACGCACGTTTTTCAGTAAATATTAACTACAGAAAATATATTTCGAATTACTACAATACCTAGTGTCTACCAAAATATAATAATTGTAGCCCTACAAGGAATGCCATCACTACCAGGTGCTCAATAACCGGCTTAGAATTGATTGCAGAGGTTGTTAACGCTGTAGGAGTCCATTTAGAGCTTATTTAGCCATATAAAGCTGCTATATTAAATTGTTCTGCATCCAAAAAATTCAATTTTAATAGTTTAGTATTAAGGTGCGTTAAAACGTCTGAAAAGCACGTTTTTCAGTAAATATTAACTACAGAAAATATATTTCGAATTACTACAATACCTAGTGTCTATCAAAATATAATAATTGTAGCCCTACAAGGAGTGCCATCACTACCAGGTGCTCAATAGCCGGCTTAGAATTGATTGCAGAGGTTGTTAACGCTGTACGAGTGCATTTGGAGCTTATTTAGCCATGTAAAGCTGCTATATTAAATTTTTCTACATCCAAAAAATTCAAGTTCAATAGTTTAGTATTAAGGTGCGTTAAAACGTCTGAAAAGCACGTTTTTCAGTAAATATTAACTACAGAAAATATATTTCGAATTACTATAATACCTAGTGTCGATCAAAATATAATAATTGTAGTCCTACAGAGCGTGCCATCACTACCAGGTGCTTGATAACCGACTTAGAATTGATTGCAGAGGTTGTTAAAGCTGTAGGAGTGCATTTGGAGCTTATTTAGTCATATAAAGTGGCTAAATAAAATCTTTCTGCATCCAAAAAAATCAAGTTCTATAGTTTAGTATTAAGGTGCGTTAAAACGTTTGAAAATTACGTTTTTCAGTAAATATTAGCTACAGAATATATATTTCGAATTACTATAATACCTAGTGTCGATCGAAATATAATAATTGCAGTCCTACAGAGCGTGCCATCACTACCAGGTGCTCAATAACCGGCTTAGAATTGATTGCAGAGGTTGTTAAAGCTGTAGGGGTGCATTTGGAGCTTATTTAGCCATATAAAGCTGCTATATTAAATTTTTCTGCATCCAAAAAATTCAATTTCGATGGTTTATATTAAGGTGCGTTAAAACGTTTGAAAAGCACGTTTTTCAGTAAATAGTAACTAAAGAAAATATATTTCGAATTACTATAATACCTAGTGTCTATCAAAATATAATAATTGTAGCCCTACAAAGCGTGCCATCACTACCAGGTGCTCGATAACCGGCTTAGAATTGATTGCAGAGGTTGTTAAAGCTGTAGGAGTGCATTTGGAGCTTATTCAGCCATATAAAGCTGCTATATTAAATTTTTCTGCATCCAAAAAATCCAAGTTTAATGGTTTAGTATTAAGGTGCGTTAAAACGTTTGAAAATTACGTTCTTCAGTAAATATTAACTACAGAAAATATATTTCGAATTACTATAATACCTAGTGCCGATCAAAATATAATAATTGAAGGCCTCCAATGCGTGCCATCACTACCAGGTGCTCAATAGCCGGCTTAGAATTGATTGCAGAGGTTGTTAAAGCTGTAGGAGTGCATTTGGAGCTTATTTAGCCATTTAAAGTGGCTATATTAAATTTTTCTGCATCCAAAATATTCAAGTTCAATAGTTTAGTATTAAGGTCGTTAAAACGTCTGAAAAGCACGTTTATCAGTAAATATTAACTACAGAAAATATATTTCGAATTACCATAATACCTAGTGTCGATCAAAATTTAATAATTGTAGTCCTACAGAGCGTGCCATCACTACCAAGTGCTCGATAACCGGCTTAGAATTGATTGCAGAGGTTGTTAAAGCTGTAGGAGTGCATTTGGAGCTTATTTAGCCATATAAAGCTGCTATATTAAATTTTTCTGCATCCAAAAAATCCAAGTTTAATGGTTTAGTATTAAGGTGCGTTAAAACGTTTGAAAATTACGTTTTTCAGTAAATATTAACTACAGAAAATATTTTTCGAATTACTATAATACCTAGTGCCGATCAAAATATAATAATTGAAGGCCTCCAATGCGTGCCATCACTACCTGGTGCTCAATAGCCGGCTTAGAATTGATTGCAGAGGTTGTTAACGCTGTAGGGGTGCATTTGGAGCTTATTTAGCCATATAAAGCTGCTACATTAAATTTTTCTGCATCCAAAAAATTAAATTTCAATGGTTTTGTATTAAGGTGCGTTAAAACGTTTGAAAAGCACGTTTTTCAGTAAATATTAACTACAGAAAATATATTTCGAATTACTACAATACCTAGTGTCTATCAAAATATAATAATTGTAGCCCTACAAGGAGTGCCATCACTACCAGGTGCTCAATAACCGGCTTAGAATTGATTGCAGAGGTTGTGAAAGCTGTAGGAGTGCATTTGGAGCTTATTTAGCCATTTAAAGTGGCTATACTAAATTTTTCTGCATCCAAAATATTCAAGTTCAATAGTTTAGTATTAAGGTCGTTAAAACGTCTGAAAACCACGTTTTTCAGTAAATATTAACTACAGAAAATATATTTCGAATTACTACAATACCTAGTGTCTATCAAAATATAATAATTGTAGCCCTACAAAGCGTGCCATCACTACCAGGTGCTCAATAACCGGCTTAGAATTGATTGCAGAGGTTGTAAACGCTGTAGGAGTGCATTTGGAGCTTATTTAGCCATATAAAGCTGCTATATTAAATTTATCTGCATCCAAAAAATTCAAGTTCAATAGTTAGTATTAAGGTCCGTTAAAACGTCTGAAAAGCACGTTTTTCAGTAAATATTAACTACAGAAATTATATTTTGAATTACTACAATACTTAGTGTCTATCAAAATATAATAATTGTAGCTTTTCAAAGCGTGCCATCACTACCAGGTGCTCAATAACCGGCTTAGAATTGATTGCAGAGGTTGTTAACGCTGTAGGAGTACATTTGGAGCTTATTTAGCCATATAAAGCTGCTATATTAAATTTTTCTGCATCCAAAAAATTCAAGTTCAATAGTTAGTATTAAGGTGCGTTAAAACGTCTGAAAAGCACGTTTTTCAGTAAATATTAACTACAGAAAATATATTTCGAATTATTACAATACCTAGTGTCTATCAAAATATAATAATTGTAGCCCTACAAAGAGTGCCATCACTACCAGGTGCTCAATAACAGGCTTAGAATTGATTGCAGAGGTTGTTAACGCTGTAGGAGTGCATTTAGAGCTTATTTACCCATATAAAGCTGCTATTTTAAATTTTTCTGCATCCAAAAAATTCAATTTCAATGGTTTAGTATCAAGGTGCGTTAAAACGTTTGAAAAGCAACTTTTTCAGTAAATATTAACTACAGAAAATATATTTCGAATTACTATAATACCTAGTGTCGATCAAAATATAATAATTTTAGTCCTACAGAGCGTGCCATCACTACCAGGTGCTCGATAACCGGCTTAGAATTGATTGCAGAGGTTGTTAAAGTTGTAGGAGTGCATTTGGAGCTTATTTAGCCATACAAAGTGGCTATATTAAATCTTTCTGCATCCAAAAAATTCAATTTCAATGGTTTAGTATTAAGGTGCGTTAAAACGTTTGAAAAGCACGTTTTTCAGTAAATAGCAACTACAGAAAATATATTTCGAATTACTATAATACCTAGTGTCGATCAAAATATAATAATTGTAGTCCTACAGAGCGTGCCATCACTACCAGGTGCTCAATAACAGGCTTAGAATTGATTGCAGAGGTTGTTAACGCTATAGGAGTGCATTTGGAGCTTATTTACCCATATAAAGCTGCTATTTTAAATTTTTCTGCATCCAAAAAATTCAAGTTCAATGGTTTAGTATTAAGGTGCGATAAAACGTTTGAAAAGCAACTTTTTCAGTAAATATTAACTACAGAAAATATATTTCGAATTACTATAATACCTAGTGTCGATCAAAATATAATAATTGTAGTCCTACAGAGCGTGCCATCACTACCAGGTGCTCGAAAACCGGCTTAGAATTGATTGCAGAGGTTGTTAACATTGTAGGAGTGCATTTGGAGCTTATTTAGCCATATAAAGCTGCTATATTAAATTTTTCTGCATCCAAAAAATTCAAGTTCAATAGTTTAGTATTAAGGTACGTTAAAACGTCTGAAAAGCACGTTTTTCAATAAATATTAACTACAGAAAATATATTTCGAATTACTACATTACCTAGTGTCTATCAAAATATAATAATTGTAGCCCTACAAAGCGTACTATTTCTACCAGGTGCTCAATAACCGGCTTAGAATTGATTGCAGAGGTTGTTAACGCTGTAGGAGTCTATTTGGAGCTTAGTTAGCCATATAAAGCTGCTATATTAAATTTTTCTGTATCCAAAAAATTCAAGTTCAATAGTTTAGTATTAAGGTGCGTTAAAACGTCTGGAAAGCACGTTTTTCAGTAAATATTAACTACAGAAAATATATTTCGAATTACTACAATACCTAGTGTCTATCAAAATATAATAATTGTAGCCCTACAAGGAGTGCCATCACTACCAGGTGCTCAATAACCGGCTTAGAATTGATTGCAGAGGTTGTTAACGCTGTAGGAGTCCATTTGGAGCTTATTTAGCCATATAAAGCTGCTATATTAAATTTTTCTGCATCCAAAAAATTCAAGTTTAATAGTTTAGTATTAAGGTGCGTTAAAACGTCTGAAAAGCACGTTTTTCAGTAAATATTAACTACAGAAAATATATTTCGAATTACTACAATACCTAGTGTCTATCAAAATATAATAATTGTAGCCCTACAAGGAGTGCCATCACTACCTGGTGCTCAATAACCGGCTTAGAATTGATTGCAGAGGTTGTTAACGCTGTACGAGTGCATTTGGAGCTTATTTAGCCATATAAAGCTGCTATATTAAATTTTTCTGCATCCAAAAAATTCAAGTTCATTAGTTTAGTATTAAGGTGCGTTAAAACGTCTGAAAAGCATGTTTTTCAGTAAATATTAACTACTAAAAATATATTTCCAATTATTACAATACCTAGTGTCTATCAAAATATAATAATTGTAGCCCTACAAAGCGTGCCATCACTACCAGGTGCTCAATAACAGGCTTAGAATTGATTGCAGAGGTTGTTAACGCTATAGGAGTGCATTTGGAGCTTATTTACCCATATAAAGCTGCTATTTTAAATTTTTCTGCATCCAAAAAATTCAAGTTCAATGGTTTAGTATTAAGGTGCGATAAAACGTTTGAAAAGCAACTTTTTCAGTAAATATTAACTACAGAAAATATATTTCGAATTACTATAATACCTAGTGTCGATCAAAATATAATAATTGTAGTCCTACAAAGCGTGCCATCACTACCAGGTGCTCGATAACCGGCTTAGAATTGACAGCAGAGGTTGTTAACATTGTAGGAGTGCATTTGGAGCTTATTTAGCCATATAAAGCTGCTATATTAGATTTTTCTGCATCCAAAAAATTCAATTTCAATGGTTTAGTATTAAGGTGCGTTAAGACGTTTGAAAATCACGTTTTTCAGTAAATAGTAACTACAGAAAATATATTTCGAATTACTATAATACCTAGTGTCGATCAAAATATAATAATTGTAGTCCTACAGAGCGTGCCATCACTACCAGGTGCTCGATAACCGGCTTAGAATTGATTGCAGAGGTTGTTAACATTGTAGGAGTGCATTTGGAGCTTATTTAGCCATATAAAGCTCCTATATTAAATTTTTCTGCATCCAAAAAATTCAAGTTCAATAGTTTAGTATTAAGGTACGTTAAAACGTCTGAAAAGCACGTTTTTCAATAAATATTAACTACAGAAAATATATTTCGAATTACTACATTACCTAGTGTCTATCAAAATATAATAATTGTACCCCTACAAAGCGTACTATTTCTACCAGGTGCTCAATAACCGGCTTAGAATTGATTGCAGAGGTTGTTAACGCTGTAGGAGTCTATTTGGAGCTTAGTTAGCCATATAAAGCTGCTATATTAAATTTTTCTGTATCCAAAAAATTCAAGATCAATAGTTTAGTATTAAGGTGCGTTAAAACGTCTGGAAAGCACGTTTTTCAGTAAATATTAACTACAGAAAATATATTTCGAATTACTACAATACCTAGTGTCTATCAAAATATAATAATTGTAGCCCTACAAGGAGTGCCATCACTACCAGGTGCTCAATAACCGGCTTAGAATTGATTGCAGAGGTTGTTAACGCTGTAGGAGTCCATTTGGAGCTTATTTAGCCATATAAAGCTGCTATATTAAATTTTTCAGCATCCAAAAAATTCAAGTTTAATAGTTTAGTATTAAGGTGCGTTAAAACGTCTGAAAAGCACGTTTTTCAGTAAATATTAACTACAGAAAATATATTTCGAATTACTACAATACCTAGTGTCTATCAAAATATAATAATTGTAGCCCTACAAGGAGTGCCATCACTACCAGGGGCTCAATAACCGGCTTAGAATTGATTGCAGAGGTTGTTAACGCTGTACGAGTGCATTTGGAGCTTATTTAGCCATATAAAGCTGCTATATTAAATTTTTCTGCATCCAAAAAATTAAAGTTCATTAGTTTAGTATTAAGGTGCGTTAAAACGTCTGAAAAGCACCTTTTTCAGTAAATATTAACTACAGAAAATATATTTCGAATTACTACAATACCTAGTGTCTATCAAAATATAATAATTGTAGCCCTACAAGGAGTGCCATCACTACCAGGTGCTCAATAACCGGCTTAGAATTGATTGCAGAGGTTGTTAACGCTGTAGGAGTCTATTTGGAGCTTAGTTAGCCATATAAAGCTGCTATATTAAATTTTTCTGTATCCTTAATACTAAACTATTGAACTTGAATTTTTTGGATACAGAAAAATTTAATATAGCAGCTTTATATGGCTAACTAAGCTCCAAATAGACTCCTGCAGCGTTAACAACCTCTGCAATCAATTCTAAGCCGGTTATTGAGCACCTGGTAGTGATGGCACTCCTTGTAGGGCTACAATTATTATATTTTGATAGACACTAGGTATTGTAGTAATTCGAAATATATTTTCTGTAGTTAATATTTACTGAAAAAGGTGCTTTTCAGACGTTTTAACGCACCTTAATACTAAACTAATGAACTTTAATTTTTTGGATGCAGAAAAATTTAATATAGCAGCTTTATATGGCTAAATAAGCTCCAAATGCACTCGTACAGCGTTAACAACCTCTGCAATCAATTCTAAGCCGGTTATTGAGCACCTGGTAGTGATGGCACTCCTTGTAGGGCTACAATTATTATATTTTGATAGACACTAGGTATTGTAGTAATTCGAAATATATTTTCTGTAGTTAATATTTACTGAAAAACGTGCTTTTCAGACGTTTTAACGCACCTTAATACTAAACTATTAAACTTGAATTTTTTGGATGCTGAAAAATTTAATATAGCAGCTTTATATGGCTAAATAAGCTCCAAATGGACTCCTACAGCGTTAACAACCTCTGCAATCAATTCTAAGCCGGTTATTGAGCACCTGGTAGTGATGGCACTCCTTGTAGGGCTACAATTATTATATTTTGATAGACACTAGGTATTGTAGTAATTCGAAATATATTTTCTGTAGTTAATATTTACTGAAAAACGTGCTTTCCAGACGTTTTAACGCACCTTAATAATAAACTATTGAACTTGAATTTTTTGGATACAGAAAAATTTAATATAGCAGCTTTATATGGCTAACTAAGCTCCAAATAGACTCCTACAGCGTTAACAACCTCTGCAATCAATTCTAAGCCGGTTATTGAGCACCTGGTAGAAATAGTACGCTTTGTAGGGGTACAATTATTATATTTTGATAGACACTAGGTAATGTAGTAATTCGAAATATATTTTCTGTAGTTAATATTTATTGAAAAACGTGCTTTTCAGACGTTTTAACGTACCTTAATACTAAACTATTGAACTTGAATTTTTTGGATGCAGAAAAATTTAATATAGGAGCTTTATATGGCTAAATAAGCTCCAAATGCACTCCTACAATGTTAACAACCTCTGCAATCAATTCTAAGCCGGTTATCGAGCACCTGGTAGTGATGGCACGCTCTGTAGGACTACAATTATTATATTTTTATCGACACTAGGTATTATAGTAATTCGAAATATATTTTCTGTAGTTACTATTTACTGAAAAACGTGCTTTTCAAACGTTTTAACGCACCTTAATACTAAACCATTGAAATTGAATTTTTTGGATGCAGAAAAATCTAATATAGCAGCTTTATATGGCTAAATAAGCTCCAAATGCACTCCTACAATGTTAACAACCTCTGCTGTCAATTCTAAGCCGGTTATCGAGCACCTGGTAGTGATGGCACGCTTTGTAGGACTACAATTATTATATTTTGATCGACACTAGGTATTATAGTAATTCGAAATATATTTTCTGTAGTTAATATTTACTGAAAAAGTTGCTTTTCAAACGTTTTATCGCACCTTAATACTAAACCATTGAACTTGAATTTTTTGGATGCAGAAAAATTTAAAATAGCAGCTTTATATGGGTAAATAAGCTCCAAATGCACTCCTATAGCGTTAACAACCTCTGCAATCAATTCTAAACCTGTTATTGAGCACCTGGTAGTGATGGCACGCTTTGTAGGGCTACAATTATTATATTTTGATAGACACTAGGTATTGTAATAATTGGAAATATATTTTTAGTAGTTAATATTTACTGAAAAACATGCTTTTCAGACGTTTTAACGCACCTTAATACTAAACTAATGAACTTGAATTTTTTGGATGCAGAAAAATTTAATATAGCAGCTTTATATGGTTAAATAAGCTCCAAATGCACTCGTACAGCGTTAACAACCTCTGCAATCAATTCTAAGCCGGTTATTGAGCACCTGGTAGTGATGGCATTCCTTGTAGGGCTACAATTATTATATTTTGATAGACACTAGGTATTGTAGTAATTCGAAATATATTTTCTGTAGTTAATATTTACTGAAAAACGTGCTTTTCAGACGTTTTAACGCACCTTAATACTAAACTATTAAACTTGAATTTTTTGGATGCAGAAAAATTTAATATAGCAGCTTTATATGGCTAAATAAGCTCCAAATGGACTCCTACAGCGTTAACAACCTCTGCAATCAATTCTAAGCCGGTTATTGAGCACCTGGTAGTGATGGCACTCCTTGTAGGGCTACAATTATTATATTTTGATAGACACTAGGTATTGTAGTAATTCGAAATATATTTTCTGTAGTTAATATTTACTGAAAAACGTGCTTTCCAGACGTTTTAACGCACCTTAATACTAAACTATTGAACTTGAATTTTTTGGATACAGAAAAATTTAATATAGCAGCTTTATATGGCTAACTAAGCTCCAAATAGACTCCTACAGCGTTAACAACCTCTGCAATCAATTCTAAGCCGGTTATTGAGCACCTGGTAGAAATAGTACGCTTTGTAGGGGTACAATTATTATATTTTGATAGACACTAGGTAATGTAGTAATTCGAAATATATTTTCTGTAGTTAATATTTATTGAAAAACGTGCTTTTCAGACGTTTTAACGTACCTTAATACTAAACTATTGAACTTGAATTTTTTGGATGCAGAAAAATTTAATATAGGAGCTTTATATGGCTAAATAAGCTCCAAATGCACTCCTACAATGTTAACAACCTCTGCAATCAATTCTAAGCCGGTTATCGAGCACCTGGTAGTGATGGCACGCTCTGTAGGACTACAATTATTATATTTTGATCGACACTAGGTATTATAGTAATTCGAAATATATTTTCTGTAGTTACTATTTACTGAAAAACGTGCTTTTCAAACGTTTTAACGCACCTTAATACTAAACCATTGAAATTGAATTTTTTGGATGCAGAAAAATCTAATATAGCAGCTTTATATGGCTAAATAAGCTCCAAATGCACTCCTACAATGTTAACAACCTCTGCTGTCAATTCTAAGCCGGTTATCGAGCACCTGGTAGTGATAGCACGCTTTGTAGGACTACAATTATTATATTTTGATCGACACTAGGTATTATAGTAATTCGAAATATATTTTCTGTAGTTAATATTTACTGAAAAAGTTGCTTTTCAAACGTTTTATCGCACCTTAATACTAAACTATTAAACTTGAATTTTTTGGATGCAGAAAAATTTAATATAGCAGCTTTATATGGCTAAATAAGCTCCAAATGGACTCCTACAGCGTTAACAACCTCTGCAATCAATTCTAAGCCGGTTATTGAGCACCTGGTAGTGATGGCACGCTTTGAAAAGCTACAATTATTATATTTTGATAGACACTAGGTATTGTAGTAATTCTAAATATATTTTCTGTAGTTAATATTTACTGAAAAACGTGCTTTTCTGACGTTTTAACGCACCTTAATACTAACTATTGAACTTGAATTTTTTGGATGCAGACAAATTTAATATAGCAGCTTTATATGGCTAAATAACCTCCAAATGCACTCCTACAGCGTTTACAACCTCTGCAATCAATTCTAAGCCGGTTATTGAGCACCTGGTAGTGATGGCACGCTTTGAAAAGCTACAATTATTATATTTTGATAGACACTAGGTATTGTAGTAATTCTAAATATATTTTCTGTAGTTAATATTTACTGAAAAACGTGCTTTTCTGACGTTTTAACGCACCTTAATACTAACTATTGAACTTGAATTTTTTGGATGCAGACAAATTTAATATAGCAGCTTTATATGGCTAAATAACCTCCAAATGCACTCCTACAGCGTTTACAACCTCTGCAATCAATTCTAAGCCGGTTATTGAGCACCTGGTAGTGATGGCACGCTTTGAAAAGCTACAATTATTATATTTTGATAGACACTAGGTATTGTAGTAATTCTAAATATATTTTCTGTAGTTAATATTTACTGAAAAACGTGCGTTTCAGACGTTTTAACGCACCTTAATACTAAACTATTGAAGTTGAATTTTTTGGATGCAGAAAAATTTAATATAGCAGCTTTATATGGCTAAATAAGCTCCAAATGCACTCCTACAGCTTTAACAACCTCTGCAATCAATTCTAAGCCGGTTATTGAGCACCTGGTAGTGATGGCACGCTCTGTAGGACTACAATTATTATATTTTGATCGACACTAGGTATTATAGTAATTCAAAATATATTTTCTGTAGTTACTATTTACTGAAAAACGTGCTTTTCAAACGTTTTAACGCACCTTAATACTAAACCATTGAAATTGAATTTTTTGGATGCAGAAAAATTTAATGTAGCAGCATTATATGGCTAAATAAGCTCCAAATGCACCCCTACAGCGTTAACAACCTCTGCAATCAATTCTAAGCCGGCTATTGAGCACCAGGTAGTGATGGCACGCATTGGAGGCCTTCAATTATTATATTTTGATCGGCACTAGGTATTATAGTAATTCGAAAAATATTTTCTGTAGTTAATATTTATTGAAAAACGTAATTTTCAAACGTTTTAACGCACCTTAATACTAAACCATTAAACTTGGATTTTTTGGATGCAGAAAAATTTAATATAGCAGCTTTATATGGCTAAATAAGCTCCAAATGCACTCCTACAGCTTTAACAACCTCTGCAATCAATTCTAAGCCGGTCATCGAGCACTTGGTAGTGATGGCACGCTCTGTAGGACTACAATTATTATATTTTGATCGATACTAGGTATTATGGTAATTCGAAATATATTTTCTGTAGTTAATATTTACTGATAAACGTGCTTTTCAGACGTTTTAACGACCTTAATACTAAACTATTGAACTTGAATATTTTGGATGCAGAAAAATTTAATATAGCCACTTTAAATGGCTAAATAAGCTCCAAATGCACTCCTACAGCTTTAACAACCTCTGCAGTCAATTCTAAGCCGGCTATTGAGCTCCTGGTAGTGATGGCACGCATTGGAGGCCTTCAATTATTATATTTTGATCGGCACTAGGTATTATAGTAATTCGAAATATATTTTCTGTAGTTAATATTTACTGAAGAACGTAATTTTCAACCGTTTTAACGCACGTTAATACTAAACCATTAAACTTGGATTTTTTGGATGCAGAAAAATTTAATATAGCAGCTTTATATGGCTGAATAAGCTCCAAATGCACTCCTACAGCTTTAACAACCTCTGCAATCAATTCTAAGCCGGTTATCGAGCACCTGGTAGTGATGGCACTCTTTGTAGGGCTACAATTATTATATTTTGATAGACACTAGGTATTATAGTAATTCGAAATATATTTTCTGTAGTTACTATTTACTGAAAAATGTGCTTTTCAAACGTTTTAACGCACCTTAATATAAACCATCGAAATTGAATTTTTTGGATGCAGAAAAATTTAATATAGCAGCTTTATATGGCTAAATAAGCTCCAAATGCACTCCTACAGCTTTAACAACCTCTGCAATCAATTCTAACCCGGTTATTGAGCACCTGGTAGTGTTGGCACGCTCTGTAGGACTACAATTATTATATTTTGATCGACACTAGGTATTATAGTAATTCGAAATATATTTTCTGTAGTTACTATTTACTGAAAAACGTTCTTTTCAAACGTTTTAACGCACCTTAATACTAAACCATTGAAATTAAATTTTTTGGATGCAGAAAAATTTAAAATAGCAGCTTTATATAGCTAAATAAGCTCCAAATGCACTCCTCCAATGTTTACAATTTCTGCAATCGATTCTAAGCCAGTTATTGAGCACGCGTTAGTTATAGCACGGCTAGTAAGGCTGCAATTATTATATTTTGATCGACATTAAATATTATAGTAATTCGAGAAATATTTTTTGTAGTTAATATTTACTGAAAACGTGCCATTCAGACGTTTTAACGCTCCTCAAAACTGTACAATTGAATTTGATTTTTTTGATGCAGAAAAATTTATTACAGCAGCTTTATATGACTAAATAAGGTACAAATGCATTCTTACAGCGTTTACAACCTCTGCAATCAATTCTAAGCCTGTTATTGAGCACATGTTGGTGATGGCACGCTTAGTAGGACTACAATTATTATATTTTGATCGACACTAGGTATTATAGTAATTCGAAATATATTTGCTGTGGTTATATATTGCTACGTACGAAGGTGTTGTGACTTTATTATTTACTTATTAAAAATGTTCAATCAATATAAAACTTACCTTGTTGTAGATATCTTTTTCATGTATTAATAATAACCTCGACTAGCTCTAATATTTCTTTATCTGCAGGGTAACTGTTGCTTAATATTTAATTATGCACTGCAATCTATTTTAAAGTATGTTAACGATTTGAATTATTTTGAAAAATATTGTTTGTATTATGTCAATAGTTCAATTTCAACCTTTGAATGACATCTTGTTTAACTTAGTTATCCATTATTCCAATTTGTAAGTGATTGTTCATGTTTAATTAATTTACGGACGTTTAAACAATTTAAAACAAATTTATTTTATTTACAATTCCAAAATTAATTATCATTTCTAAACTTCAAGTTTACAAATCTATTATTAAACGAATCTTATCTAATTTGCATGCTTTTAAAATCTCTTTCTATTGGCCTTTTTAAATTTCCTCTTTAGTTAATATTGTTCGTCGCTCAGTACTGATAATATAATTTCAATTTTCAACTCACTCTGCTTTATCAATAGTTGTGTGTTGTCTGTATCCTTCAACCTTGAAGTATCCCTTTGATCTGCTTTATCAATAGTGGTGTCTCGTCTGCATCCTTCAGCCTTGAAATAGCCCTTTGACTGTTCCGGATTTTGCTACTGTTGTAACAATGTTCTTCTAGTTGATTGATATTGTCTCCACAATGTTATCACGCACTGATAAACACTTTTGACACTTTTTAAATTATGTTATACCCAGAGTTTATCTATTATGCAATTAATTCTGGATAATTCTTTAATCTGACATATCTTCCTCATTTTTATTATATCCGCCCTCTTTCTATCTCAAACATAAACAACCCCTTTTTACTTATCTCAGCACTCTCTTTGAAAAATCTTATTAATTATTTAAATAAATCAAATTAGTCAAATGTGTTGACATAAATCATTTTTTAGGTTATAACTATTTATACACTTTCCAGAAACTTAAATAACCATTGCATTTATAAAATTGAGTTATATTCCAATACTTTATAACATTCTGCAGTGCATCTCATATGAACAATAATTGATTTTTGACAATTCAAACGACTTGCATATTTTAAAATTATTATACCAATCTTGGCCAGTTCTAAAATTGATTCAACCTTTTTGAAGAATGTATTCTTTTTATCATTTTTTATATCATAGCAATATATTTACTGAAAAAAGTGCGTTTCAGACGTGTTAACGCACATTAATACTAAACTATTGAACTTGAATTTTTTGGATGCAGAAAAATTTAATATAGCCCCTTTATATGGCTAAATAAGCTCCAAATGCACTCCTACAGCGTTAACAATCTCTGCAATCAATTCTAAGCCGGTTATCGAGCACCTGGTAGTGTTGGCACGCTTTGTAGGACTACAATTATTATATTTTGATGGACACTAGGTATTGTAGTAATTCGAAAAATATTTCCTGTAGTTAATATTTACTAAAAAACGTGCGTGTCAGACATTTTAACGCACGTTAATACTAAACTAATGAAAATGAATTTTTTGAATGCAGAAAAATTTAATATAGCAGCTTTATTTGGCTAAATAAGATCCAAATGCACTCCTCCAATGTTTACAACCTCTGCAATCGATTCTACGCCAGTTGTTTATCCATTTCATTTTTTTTCATTTTAGCTCATTTCTATCAACACTGTGTAAGGTCTATATCTCACCATAGATCATAGATCATATGTGTTGAGCACCCGTTAGTTATAGCACGCCTAGTAAGGCTACAATTATTATATTTAAATCGACACTAGGTATTATAGTAATTCGAAAAATATTTTTTGTAGTTAATATTTACTGAAAACGTACCATTCAGACGTTTTAACGCTCCTCAAAACTGTACAATTGAATTTGATTTTTTTGTGCAGAAAAATTTATTACAGCAGCTTTATATGAGTAAATAAGGTCCAAATGCATTCTTACAGCGTTTACAACCTCTGCAATCAATTCTAAGCCTCTTATTGTGCACATGTTGGTGATGGCACGCTTAGTAGGGCTACAATTATTATATTTTAATCGACACTAGGTATTATAGTAATTCGAAATATATTTTCTGTGGATATATATTTACTGAAAACGTGCGTTTCAGACGTTTTAACGCCCCTTAATACTAAACTATTGAAGTTGAATGTTTTGGATTCAGAAAAATTTAATATAGCAGCTTTATATGGCTAAATAAGCTCCAAATGCACTCCTACAGCGTTAATAACCTCTGCAATCAATTCTAAGCCGGTTATTGAGCACCCGTTAGTTATAGCACGCCTAGTAAGGCTACAATTATTATATTTTGATCGACACTAGGTATTACAGTAATTCGAAATATATCTTCTGTGGATATATATTTACTGAAAAACGTGCGTTTCAGACGTTTTAACGCACCTTAATACTAAACTATTGAAGTTGAATTTTTTGGATGCAGAAAAATTTAATATAGCAGCTTTATATGGCTAAATAAGCTCCAAATGCACTCCAACAGAGTTAACAACCTCTGCAATCAATTCTAAGCGGGTTATTTAGCACCTGGTAGTGATGGCACGCTTTGTAGGAGTACAATTATTATATTTTGATCGACACTACGTATTGTATTAATTCGAAAAATATTTTCTGTAGTTAATATTTACTGAAAAACGTGCGTATCAGACGTTACAGATGACCAATTCGGTGATCTGCAGTAGGTGTGGAGTTTTATACATCTACAATATGTATACTGTGACTTTCAAACGTTTTGTACAGTTTCATTGACTGGTTGCTTTTAATATTTATTGTCCATGGTATTTATATTTTAGTTTCCTGACGTAGCCAATGTTATTCCTCTGTAAACCAAACGGCTTTAAATAAATACATACATACATATTTACCCATATAAAGCTGCTATATAAAAATTTTCTGCATCCAAAAGATTCAGGTTCAATTGTTTAGCGTTGAGGAGCATTAAAACGTCTGAACAGCACTTTTTTCAGTAAATATTAACAAAAAAAAACATTTTTCGAATTACTATAAAAGCTAATGTCGATTAAAATATAATAATTGTAGCCCTACTAAACGTGACATCACTAAGATGTGCTCCAAAACTGGCTTAGGATTGATTGCAGAGGTTGTAAACGCTGTAGGAATGCATTTGGAGCTTATTTATCCATATAAAGCTGCTATATTAAATTTTTCTGCATCTAAAAAATTAAAGTTCAATAGTTTAGTATTAAGGTGCGTTAAAACGTCTGAAACGCAAGTTTTCAGTAAATATTAACTACAGAAAATATTTTTTGAATTACTACAATACCTAGTGTCGATCAAAATATAATAGTTGTAGCCCTACTACGCGTGCCATCACTAACATGTACTCAATGAATTGATTGCAAAGGTTGTAAACGCTGTAGGAGTGCATTTGGAGCTTATTTAGCCATATAAAGCTGCTATATTCAGTTCAGTAGTTTAGTATTAAGGTGCGTTAAAACATTTGAAAAGCACGTTTTTCAGTAAATATATTACCACAGAAAATATATTTCGAAATACTACAATACCTAATGTCGATCAAAATATAATAATTGTAGTCCTACTAAGCGTGCCATTACCAACATGTACTCAATAACGGGCTTAAAATTGATTGCAGACGTTGTAAACGCTGTAAGAAAGCATTTGGACCTTATTTAGCCATATAAAGCTGCTGTTAAATTTGTCTGCATCAAAAAAATTCAAGTTTAATAGTTTATTATTAAGGTGCCTTAAAACGTCTGAATTGCACGTTTTTCAGTAAATATTAGCTGCGGAAATTATTTTTCGAATTACTATACTTCCTAGTGTCGATCAAAATATAATAATTGTAGCCCTACTAAGCGTACCATCACTAACATGTGCTTAATAACTGGCTTAGGATTGATTGCAGAGGTTGTAAACGCTATATGAATGCATTTGGAGCTTATTTAGCCATATAAAGCTGCTATATGAGATTTTTCTGCTTCCAAAAAATTCAAGGTCAATAGTTTAATGTTAAGGTGCGTTAAAACGTCTGAATTGCACGTTTTTCAGTAAATATTACCTACAGAAACTATTTTTCGAATTACTATAATACCTAATGTCGATCAAAATATAATAATTGTAGTCCTACTAAGCGTGCCATTACCAACATGTGCTCAATAACGGGCTTAGAATTGATTGCAGACGTTGTAAACGCTGTAAGAAAGCATTTGGACCTTATTTAGCCATATAAAGCTGCTGTATTAAATTTGTCTGCATCAAAAAAATTCAAGTTCAATAGTTTATTATTAAGGTGCCTTAAAACGTCTGAATTGCACTTTTTTCAGTAAATATTAGCTGCGGAAATTATTTTTCGAATTACTATACTTCCTAGTTTCGATCAAAATATAATAATTGTAGCCCTACTAAGCGTGCCATCACTAACATGTGCTCAATAACTGGCTTAGGATTGATTGCAGAAGTTGTAAACGCTATATGAATGCATTTGGAGCTTATTTAGCCATATAAAGCTGCTATATGAGATTTTTCTGCTTCCAAAAAATTCAAGTTCAATAGTTTAATGTTAAGGTGCGTTAAAACGTCTGAATTGCACGTTTTTCAGTAAATATTAACTACAGAAACTATTTTTCGAATTACTATAATACCTAGTGTCGATCAAAATATAATAATTGTACCCCTACTACGCGTGCCAGCACTAACATGTGCTCAATAACGGGCTTAGAGTTGATTTCAGAAGATTTCAACGCTATAGAAATGCATTTGGATAATTATTTTTATATGAACAGTAGAGACTCTTGCTGTTCTACTTTTAACCGTCATAAAATTATGATCTTTTCGTCTATTTATATATACAGACTATTATTGCTAATTAAGATGACAATTAGTAAACATGCTGTAAACCTCCACAGTTATCCAACTAGACATGCAGGTCAGTTAGTTTTGGAACAACATAGAACAATAAAATATGAAAAGAGTCTTATATATGCAGGGAAACGATTATTCAATAAACTACCTGCACACGTAAGACATATGAGCTTCATTTAAGAAGTGCATAAAATCGTTGTTTTTAACCAAATGCTACTATAGTATTCAAGGGTATACAAATGACCAATTCGGTGATCTGCAGTAGCTGTGGAGTTTTATGCATCTACAATATGTGTACTGTAAGTTTTAAACGTTTTGTACAGTTTTATTGACTGGTTGCTTTTATTATTTATTGTTCATGTTATTTATATCCTAGTCTCCTGACGTAGCCAATGTTTATCCTCTGTAAACCAAAAAGCTTTACATAAATACACACATACATACATACATACATATTTAGCCTATAAAGCTGCTATATTAAATTTTTCTGCATCCAAAGAATTCAAGTTCAATAGTTTAGTATTAAGGTGCGTTAAAACGTCTGAAAAGCAGGTTTTTCAGTAAATATTAACTACAGAAAATATTTTTCGAATTACTATAATACCTAGTGTCGATCAAAATATAATAATTGTAGCCTTACTAGGCGTGCCATCACTACCAGGTGCTCAATAAACGGCTTAGAATTGATTGCAGAGGTTGTTAACGCTGTAGGAGTACATTTGGAGCTTATTTAGCGATATAAAACTGCTGTATTAAATTTTTCTGCATCCAAAGAATTCAAGTTCAATAGTTTAGTATTAAGGTGCGTTAAAACGTCTGAAAAGCAGGTTTTTCAGTAAATATTAACTACAGAAAATATTTTTCGAATTACTACAATACCTAGTGTCGATCAAAATATAATAATTGTAGCCCTACTAAGCGTGCCATTACTAACAGGTGCTCAATAATTGGCTTAGGATTGATTGCAGAGGTTTAAACGCTGTAGGAATGCATTTGGAGCTTATTCAGCCATATAACGCTGCTATATTCAATTTTTCCGTATACAAAAAATTCAAGTTCCTTAGTTTACCATTAAGGTGCGTTAAAACGTCTGAAGAGCACGTTTTTCAGTAAATACTAGCTACAGAAAATATTTTTCGAATTATAATACCTAGCTTATTTAGCCATATAAAGCAACTATATTAAATTTTTCTGCATCCAAAACATTCAAGTGTAATAGTTTTGTATTAAGGTGCGTTAAAACGTGTGAAACGCAAGTTTTTCAGTAAATATTAACCACAGAAAATATTTTTCGAATTACTACAATACCTAGTGTCGATCAAAATAAAATAATTGTAATCCTACAAAGCGTGCCATCACTACCAGGTGCTCAATACCTGGCTTAGAATTGATTGCAGAGGTTGTTAACGCTGTAGGAGAGCATTTGGAACTTATTTAGCCATATAAAGAAGCTACATTAAATTTTTCTGCATCCAAAAAATTCAAGTTCAATAGTTTATTATTAAGGTGCGTTAAAACATTTGAAAAGCACGTTTTGCAGTAAATAGTAACTGCAGAAAATATATTTCGAATTACTATAATACCTAGTGTCGATCAAAATATAATAATTGTGGCCCTACAAAGCGTGCCATCACTACCAGGTGCTCAATAACCGGCTTAGAATTGATTGCAGAGGTTGTTAACGCTGCAGGAGTGCATTTGGAACTTATTTAGCCATATAAAGCTGACATATAAAATTTTTCTGCATCCAAAAAATTCAAGTTAAATAGTTTAGTATTAAGGTGCGTTAAAACGTTTGAAAAGCACGTTTTTCAGTAAATATTAACCACAGAAAATATTTTTCGAATTACTATAATATCTAGTGTAGATCAAAATATATTAATTGTAGCCCTACAGAGCGTGCCATCACTACCAGGTGCTCAATAACCGGCTGAGAATTGATTGTAGAGTTTTTTAACCCTGTAGGAGTGCATTTGGAGCTTATTTAGCCATATAAAGCTGCTATATTAGATTTTTCTGCATCCAAAAAATTCAAGTTTAATAGTTTAGTATTAAGGTGCGTTAAAACGTTTGAAAAGCACGTTTTTCAGTAAATATTAGCTACAGAAAATATTTTTCGAATTACTATAATACCTAGTGTCGATCAAAATAAAATAATTGTAAGCCTACAAAGCGTGCCATCACTACCAGGTGCTCAATACCTGGCTTAGAATTGATTGCAGAGGTTGTTAACGCTGTAGGAGAGCATTTGGAACTTATTTAGCCATATAAAGAAGCTACATTAAATTTTTCTGCATCCAAAAAATTCAAGTTCAATAGTTTATTATTAAGGTGCGTTAAAACATTTGAAAAGCACGTTTTGCAGTAAATAGTAACTGCAGAAAATATATTTCGAATTACTATAATACCTAGTGTCGATCAAAATATAATAATTGTGGCCCTACAAAGCGTGCCATCACTACCAGGTGCTCAATAACCGGCTTAGAATTGATTGCAGAGGTTGTTAACGCTGCAGGAGTGCATTTGGAACTTATTTAGCCATATAAAGCTGACATATAAAATTTTTCTGCATCCAAAAAATTCAAGTTCAATAGTTTAGTATTAAGGTGCTCTAAAACGTTTGAAAAGCACGTTTTTTAGTAAATGTTAATCACAGAAAATATATTTCGAATTACTATAATACCTAGTGTCGATCAAAATATAATAATTGTAGCCCTACAGAGCGTTTCGTCACTACCAGGTGCTCAATAACCGGCTTAGAATTGATTGCAGAGGTTGTTAACGCTGTAGGAGTGCGTTTGGAGCTTATTTAGCCATATAAAGCTGCTACATTAAATTTTTCTGCATCCAAAAAATTCAAGTTAAATAGTTTAGTATTAAGGTGCGTTAAAACGTTTGAAAAGCACGTTTTTCAGTAAATATTAACCACAGAAAATATTTTTCGAATTACTATAATATCTAGTGTAGATCAAATTATATTAATTGTAGCCCTACAGAGCGTGCCATCACTACCAGGTGCTCAATAACCGGCTGAGAATTGATTGTAGAGGTTTTTAACCCTGTAGGAGTGCATTTGGAGCTTATTTAGCCATATAAAGCTGCTATATTAGATTTTTCTGCATCCAAAAAATTCAAGTTTAATAGTTTAGTATTAAGGTGCGTTAAAACGTTTGAAAAGCACGTTTTTCAGTAAATATTAGCTACAGAAAATATTTTTCGAATTACTATAATACCTAGTGTCGATCAAAATATAATAATCGTAGTCCTACAAAGCGTGCCATCACTACCTGGTGCTCAATAACCGGCTTAGAATTGATTGCAGAGGTTGTTAACGCTGTAGGAGTGCATTTGGAACTTATTTAGCCATATAAAGCTGCTATATTAAATTTTTCTGCATCCAAAAAATTCAAGTTCAATAGTTTAGTATTAAGGTGCGTTAAAACGTTTGAAAAGCGCGTTTTTCAGTAAATATTAACTACAGAAAATATATTTCGAATTACTATAATACCTAGTGGCGATCAAAATATAATAATCGTAGTCCTACAAAGCGTGCCATTACTACCAGGTGCTCAATAACCGGCTTAGAATTGATTGCAGAGGTTGTTAACGCTGTAGGAGTGCATTTGGAGCTTATTTAGCCATATAAAGTGGCTATATTAAATTTTTCTGCATCCAAAAAATTCAAGTTTAATAGTTTAGTATTAAGGTGCGTTAAAAGGTCTGAAAAGCACGTTTTTCAGTAAATATTAACTACAGAAAATATTTTTCGAATTACTACAATACCTAGTGTCTATCAAAATGTAATACTTGTAGCACAGTTTCCAACTAAATTAATAATCGGAAAAGTTTCACCAGTATACAAAAAAGGTGACTCTTTCGACATTAATAATTATAGACCTATAACGGTAGTAAGCACTCTAAGTAAAGTTTTTGAAAAAAATATATAAGAGAACAATGTCTTTTATCATTAAGTATAATCTTTTACCTGCTAATCAACACGTTTTTTGTGAAGGCAAATCTACTGAAACTGCCTCTATATGTATGTATATAAAGAGCTAGATGGAGGAAAACACGTGGCTGCCTTATTTTTTGACTTATCGCGATCATTTGATACGCTTGATGTAAAATTTATATTAGATAAGATGTCTATGTTTGGTTTTAGAGGTAATGCTTTGGAGCTGTTCAGATCTTATATATGTAAGAGGAAAATGTGCGTTAAGGTGCAAAATAGTATATCAAAAACTGTTAACTGCGAACTTGGAATTCCCCAAGGGTCTGTGCTGGGACCACTGGTTTTTATATTATATATAAGTGAATTTCTAGCAGTATAAAATCAGGAGTTGTAATAAATTACGCTGACGATACCACAATAGTGGTTTCAGCCCAGACTTATCAGGACCTGGTTGCTCTAACAGCTGCAGCAGCATGTGAGTTTCAGTCATGGTGTAAACAGAATAATTTAATTCTTAATGCTGAAAAGACAGAGTGTATTTCTTTTAAAGTTACTGCTCCAGAATATAGTCTTTCTTTTAACGTTGCTGATAGTTTTATAAAATCAGTTGACTGCACGAAATTTTTAGGCACATATTTGGACGGAAAAGTCTGTTGGGGGCAACAGATCGAATCAGTTTCAAAAGTAGTAACTAGGGCATGTTTTGCTTTACGTCAACTTAAAGAAGTACTTTCAGTTCACTGTTTAATGAATGTCTACTACAGTTTAATTTATTCCTACTTAACATACAATGTTGTGCTATGGGAAGGAGGGACTGACAGCCATCGAATTTTTGTTTGTCAAAAAAGGGCTATCAGAATCATTTTTAATATGAACAGTAGAGACTCTTGCCGTTCTACTTTTAACCGTCATAAAATTATGACTTTTCCGTCTATTTATATATACAAACTTTTATTGCTAAATAAGATGACAATTAGTAAACATGCTGTAAACCTCCACAGTTATCCAACTAGACATGCAGGTCAGCTAATCTTGGAGCAACATAGAACCATAACATATGAAAAGTCTCCTATGTATGCAAAGAAACGATTATTCAATAAGTTACCTGCACACGTAAGAGATATGAGCTTCATAAAATTTAAGAAGTCCATAAAATCGTTTTTATTTTATTTTAAATAAAACTGTAGTTAATCTGTCTTCTAAAGAACTAAACGCCACTGACAAATTAGTTCTTGGCAAAGGACTCAACTACGCAGTGGCGCCAAAACGAATTAACAATCTTGATTTAGTTACACCTATAGAAGAGACTTGTCAAAAACTTCCAGAAGACATTAGACAGGAATACAGAATTAGAAACAAAATCATACTAGAACGACCTTACACAATCAGACAAAATATATCCAAACAAGAAAAACATTTACTACACACACTAAAAACCGATAACACAATTAAAATTCTACCTGCAGACAAAGGCAACGCCACAGTAGTACTTGACACAACCACACACAACGAAAAACTTTTAACACTAATTAGTGAGGGACAATACACTAAACTAAATAAAGATCCAACACATACAATAGAAACAAAAATATACAGAACACTTTACAAACACAGAGAACAATTTACAGATTTTGTAAGACGTACGCTAACACCACACTACAGTAAACCACCACATTTTTATGGATTACCAAAGATACACAAACCAAATGTACCACTTAGGCCAATAGTTAGTTCTATAGGTTCTCCTTGTCACAGTTTAGCTAAATATTTACTTAAGATACTGACTCCTATATCAGGAAATACAGACACGTATATAAAGAACACGCCCCATTTCCTTGAAAAACTTAAAGAAGCAAACATAAACACACAACACTTAATGGTTAGTTTCGATGTAGTTAGTCTCTTCACTAATGTTCCAGTAGACAAAACACTCAACATCATTAAACATAGGCTACAAAACGATAACACATTACATACACGAACAACATTAAACGTTGGTACCATTATGGAACTTTTAACACTATGCATTAAAACGACATACTTTCAACTAAACAATGAATTTTACCAACAAGATTTCGGGATGGCAATGGGTTCACCTTTATCTCCCATTGTTAGTAACATTTTTATGGAAGACTTTGAACAACAACATGTCTACACGTACACCAACAAACCAGTAGTTTGGTGGAGATATGTCGATGATGTTTTTGCAAGTTGGCCTAATGATATGGATGAGGTGGACAAATTTCTTGAACATATTAACAGTAAAGAAACCTCCATCAAATTCACATTAGAAACAGAGCAAAACAATCAGTTACCCTTTCTTGATACACTAATCACACGCACAATAAATACTTTTGAAACATCAGTATACCGTAAGAAAACCAATACTAATAGCTACTTACATTTTAATTCTAACCATCACAAAAACATAAAGACAGGCGTTGTAAAAAGTCTTTACGACAGAGCCAAAGTTGTTTGCTCTAATGATAAAATTTTCAAAAAAGAGAAAGAATTTATTATTAATGTTTTACAAGATAATGGCTATCCAGAGACTCTTGTTCGGAACATTTTCAATACACGAAGCAATGCCACACACATACAAAGGAATGACACTCAAAAATATAATATTCTTACTATACCATATATTCCAGGCATATCTGACAAAATTAGACGAATTGGAAATAGATTCAATGTTAGGACGGTATTCAAAACGATGAATACTTTGCGGTCAGTTCTTACAAAAACTAAACCGTTCAACGAAGAACAACATTCAAGGAATTGTATATATAGTATTCCCTGTGAATGCGGGAAATATTATATCGGTGAAACATCCAGGCCTTTAGCAGTGAGAATTAAAGAACATAAAAATATGTTGAAAAAGTATCAATTCAATAAGTCTAAGCTGGCAGAACATGCTTGGGATGAAAACCATAAAATACAATGGACAACACAAAGATCTTGTCTAAAGAATCGATGTCAACTAGGCGAAAAATTAAGGAAACGGCATATATTTTACTTAACGAAGAAAAATGCGTGTCGTCTTTCTCAATATTTTTAGACAATAGTTGGCTATCGATTCTTAAAGATGAGATCAAGTAGGTACAGATATCAACAAACGTCAATATCAGAAAATTCATTGGAGGTTGGTCGTTTTTCCTTCCAGTGAAAAAAAGATAAGTTCTTGTTAGTTTTAATTGTTATTCGTTGATAACGAGGGCAGATTGTCCCTCGAAACGTTCGTTGTTAATATTTTCGTTATTTAATATTTTAATTTGCAGAGTGGCGAAATACCCATATAAGAATATGAATAGCTGTGGAGTTTTATACATGTACAATATGTGTACTGTGACTTTTACATGTTTTGTACAATTTCATTGACTGGTTGCTTTTATTATTTATTGTTTATGTTATTTATATCCTAGTCTGACGTAGCCAATGTTTATCCTCTGTAAACTAAAAAGCTTTAAATAAATACATACATACATTCATACACTACTAAGCGCGCCATCACTACCAGGTGCTCAATAACTGGCTTAGAGTTGATTGCAAAGGTTGTAAACACTGTAGGAGTGCATTTGGATCTTATTTAGCCATATAAAGCTGTTATATTAAATTTTCATGAATCCAAAAAATTCAAGTTCAATAGTTTTGTAATAAGGTGCGTTAAAACGTCTGAAACGCAAATTTTTCAGTAAATATTAACCACAGAAAATATACTTCGAATTACTATAATACCTAGTGTCGATCAAAATATAATAATTGTAGCCATACAGAGCGTGCCATCACTACCAGGTGCTCAATAACTGACTTAGAATTGATTGCAGAGGTTGTTAACGCTGTAGGAGTGCATTTGGAGCTTATTTAGCCATATAAAGCTGCTATATTAAATTTTTCTGCATCCAAAAAATTCAAGTTTAATATTTTAGCATTAAGGTGCGTTAAAACGTCTGAAACGCACGTTTTTCAGTAAATATTAACCACAGAAAATATATTTCGAGTTACTATAATACCTAGCGTCGATCAAAATATAATAATTGTAGTCCTACAAAGCGTGCCATCACTACCAGGTGCTCAATAACCGGCTTAAAATTAATATCAGATATTGTAAACGCTGTAGGAGTGCATTTGGAGATTTTTTAGCCATATAAAAATGCTATATTAAATTTTTCTGCATCCAAAAAATTCAAGTTCAATATTTTAGTATGCATTAAAACGTCTGAAGAGCACGTTTCTCAGTAAATATTAACTACAGAAAATATTTTTCGAATTACTACAATACCTAGTGTCTATCAAAATATAATACTTGTAACACTACTGGCGCGCCATTACTACCAGGTGCTTAATAACTGGCTTAGAATAGATTGCAGAGGTTGTTAACGCTGTAGGAGTGCATTTGGAGCTTATTTAGCCATATAAAGCTGCTATATTAAATTTTTCTGCATCCAAAAAATTCAAGTTCAATATTTTAGTATTAAGGTGCGTTAAAACGTCTGAAACGCACATTTTTCAGTAAATATTAATAACAGAAAATATATTTCGAGTTACTATAATACCTAGTGTCGATCAAAATATAATAATTGTAGTCCTACAAAGCGTGCCATCACTACCACGTGCTCAATAACCGGCTTAAAATTAATATCAGATATTGTAAACGCTGTAGGAGTGCATTTGGAGATTATTTAGCCATATAAAGCTGCTATATTAAATTTTTCTGCATCCAAAAAATTCAAGTTCAATATTTTAGTATGCATTACAACGTCTGAAGAGCACGTTTCTCAGTAAATATTAGCTACAGAAAATATTTTTCGAATTACTACAATACCTAGTGTCTATCAAAATATAATACTTGTAACACTACTAGGCGCGCCATTACTACCAGGTGCTTAATAACTGGCTTAGAATAGATTGCAAAGGTTGTAAAATTTGTAGGAGTGCATTTGGATCTTATTTAGCCATATAAAGCTGCTATATTAAATTTTCATGAATCAAAAATTCAAGTTTAATAGTTTAGTATTAAGGTGCGTTAAAACGTTTGAAAAGCACGTTTTTTAGTAAATATTAACTACAGAAAATATTTTTCGAATTACTATAATACCTAGTGTCGATCAAAATATAATAATTGTAGCCCTACAATGCGTGCCATCACTACCTGGTGCTCAATAACCGGCTTAGAATTGATTGCAGAGGTTGTTAATGCTGTAGGAGTGCATTTGGAGCTTATTTAGCCATATAAAGCTGCTATATTATATTTTTTTCCGTCCAAAAAATTCAAGTTTAATAGTTTAGTATTAAGGTGCTTTAAAACGTTTGAAAAGCACGTTTTTCAGTAAATAATAACTACAAAAAATATTTTTAGAATTACTATAATACCTAGTGTCGATCAAAATATAATAATTGTAGCCCTACAATGCGTGCCATCACTACCTGGTGCTCAATAACCGGGTTAGAATTGATTGGAGAGGTTGTTAATGCTGCAGGGGTGCATTTGGAACTTATTTAGCCATATAAAGCTGCTATATTAAATTTGACTGCATCCAAAAATTCAAATTCAATTGCTTAGTATTGAGGAGCGTTAAAACGTCTGGAAAGCACGTTTTTTAGTAAATATTAACTACAGAACATATTTTTCCAATTACTATAATACCTAGTGTCGATCAAAACATAATAATTCTAGCCCTACTAAGCGTGCCATCACTAACATGGGCTTAGAATTGATTGCAGAAGTTGTAAACCCTGTAGAAATGCATTTGGAACCTATTTAGCCATATAAAGCTGCTATATTAAATTTTTCTGCATCCAAGAAATTCAAGTTCAATAGTTTAATATTAAGGTGCGCTAAAACGTCTGAAACGCACGTTTTTCAGTAAATATTAACTACAGAAAATATTTTTCAAATTACTATAATTCCTAGTGTCGATCAAAATATAATGATTCTAGCGCTACGAAGCGTGCCATCACTAACATGTGCTCAGTAGCGGGCTTAGAATTAAATGCACAAGTTGTAAACGCTGTAGATATGCATTTGAAACTTATTTAGCCATATAAAGCTGCTATATTAAAATTTTCTGCATCCAAAAAGTTCAATAGTTTAATATTAAGGTGCGTTAAAACGTCTGAAACGCACGTTTTTCAGTAAATATTAGCTACAGAAAATATTTTCCAGTTACTATAATACTTAGTGTAGATCAAAATATAATGATTCTAGCCCTACTAAGCGTGCCATCACCAACATGTGCTTAATAACGGGCTTAGAATTGAATGCAGAGGTTGTACACTCTGTAGAAAAGCATTTGGAACTTATTTAGCCATATAAAGCTGCTATATTAAATTTGTCTGCATCCAAAAAATTCCAGTTCAATAGTTTATTATTAAGGTGCGTTAAAACGTCTGAATTGCACGTTTTTCAGTAAATATTAGCTGCGGAAATTATTTTTCGAATTACTATACTTCCTAGTGTCGATCAAAATATAATAATTGTAGCCCTACTAAGCGTGCCATCACTAACATGTGCTCAATAACTGGCTTAGGATTGATTGCAGAAGTTGTAAACGATGTAGAAATGCATTTGGAACTTATTTAGCCATATAAAGCTGCTATATTAATTTTTTATGCATCCAAAAAGTTCAAGTTCAATAGTTTAATATTAAGGTGCGTTAAAACGTCTGAATTGCACGTTTTTCAGTAAATATTAACTACAGAAATTATATTTCGAATTACTATAATACCTAGTGTACATCAAAATATAACAATTGTAGCCCTACTAAGCGTGCCATCACTAACATGTGCTCAATAACTGGCTTCGGATTGACTGCAGAGGTTGTAAACGCTGTAGGAGTGCATTTGGAGCTTATTTAGCCATATAAAGCTGCTATATAAAAATTTACTGCATCCAAAAAATTCAAGTTCAATAGCTAAGTATTAAAGTGCGTTAAACGTCTGAAAAGCTCGTTTTTCAGTAAATATTAACTTAACGAAATAAAACATTAAAAATAAAAAGTCTTTTATTTTAATCTTTAATAATTACATGTATAAGTTTACCACCTAACTTAATTTCTATCTTTATGGGATTTAAATCTAGAGGCAGTGTTGGTTCACAAAGTGTAAAACTATATGTTGCTTGAAAAGAAGGAGGTGGTGTCGGGGGTGATGGTGGTGGTGACGCCTGTTCCAGTTCAGGTTGCTGTAGTGGTGCTGGTGTGCACCCCTCAAAATTTTGTGTTGGGCTTAACCACCCCTGAATATTGGCACAATTTATACAGCTGCAGCCGTCCACCTTTGTTATGTTAGACGACCAGAAGTGCGGTTGTCCCATTGAGGAGGTGGAGGAGGAGACTCCATATTTTCTTTAGTCTCACTCCAGAGTATAACCTCCCCCTCTTCCTCCTCCTTCTCCTGGCTCCACGAATCGACAACTCACGACTCAAGACCCCAACTATGATTTGAGAAGCAGTCTTCGGTAAAGGCTTTCCACATCATTGTTATCGTACAACTAATATTTCTATGATATGATTAGTATTCTTATATATAATATTTTCCCCTACCTTACACCGGTTGCAGAAAGTGCTTGCGTAAGCTATAACAGGTCTGGACAGGTCTGAACATGTCTGAACAAGTAGACAGCAGATGCGATAGCTGCGATTAATGGTTTTCATTATACCACTTGTGCAAAATGTGAACATTTTGTATGGTACATTGAACCCTTGTACCAATATGATAAGAACAAAAATTAATATAATTATACAAGGTCTTTAATTGTTTTATGTTTGGGCAAGCTGGTAAATCGACAAATTTTACATTATCAGTTTGTTCTCCGATCAGCATTTTTTTAAACCCTCTTTTAACTAACCCTTTGAGAAATATGAAATCATCGCTTTGTATGACCTCTCCTATGTACAGAGACAATTTTTCGTAGGGTATTGTGTCATGATGATGATGATTATTGCTCCATTCTAACCCGTGCAAATTAGTTGTAAGCCAAATCACTTGATCTTTTAGAAAATTTGAAATGTGTTCGTACGGTATCAGCGGTTCTACTATCCGGTGGATTGTAACATTTGTATCACTATCATATACAGCTATTTCTTTGCAAATAAAGTTGCTATTTTTATATTGAAAACCTTGAATATCTATAAATTTCATGGCTAATGTTGTCGAAAGAACAATCAATCTGCAACTAGTCGAACTAGTTGTCAGGTCATTTTGTATTTTAATTAGCCACCTAGGCTTTAGGGCAGCGTGCCCGTATGCTAAACCCTTTTAGTTACTTATTTGGCTTCGTCGCCTAATTCCATAATAATGATTTTGCACATATTTGACCTCAAGCGCAGTATTTCTCGTCTTCCGGGGCACCCCTTTGTTGGTACTTTGACAACCGGGTGTTAACGCTCGCAGGATTTCCCAACCTTCTAGAATTTACGCTGTTGGTGTGACTGCGAGGCCTCGCGTTGTCTTCGTTACCGGCACTTATTTGTTTTATTGGGCGCCTCGCCATTGGCTGTCTTTGTCACCGGCACTTATTTGTTTTATTATCGCCTCACGATTGGCTGCCGAGATATAGTCACGCGGGGACGCGCCGATGTGTCATGTTGCAACGTTTCCCTCTTGGCAGTTGATCGCAGCCCGTTGCAGAAAGCGTTCGTTTGGTGGTTGTGTGATCCAGGCGGCGTCCTTTGGCCCTTTAGGTGCCCGAGGACGCCTGCCGCTGTTGATTAATATTGTTGCCGTGGAGGCCCCCTTTGGTGTTGCCCGTTTCGAGGTGTTGCAGCGAGCGCTGCGAGAATTGTTTCACCTTCGAGAGGTGTTGTGGTTGTGCGAGCTCCGAATTGTTCCGGCGTAGCGTGGGTGCATCTTGAGTCCAGTTTCTGCTCCCGTAAGTAAGGGGTCGGCCCCTTCATCTCGACATTCGAGGATCTGTCCCGCAGAACGTAAGTGGCCCATTTTCGTCGTCAAGTTGTACGCGTCCTGACGCGTCGCACGTCGCCATTATGGCGGATACCCACTCATCACTATAACCGTCGAATATCGAATGTACCTGCCGCCTAAGACTGCAGCCTGTCGCAACTCAACTGTACCAGGCTTCCCGACAGCCTACGTATTAAGGTATGTGTATTTGAACTGATTACCGTTGTGAACGCGAGTGTTCCTGTCCCGCGGGGAACATTAAGTCCCGTGTGCGAGTTGTTTTGGAACGCCGCGAGCGAGCCCGTCGCGTCTCTTGTGCCTACAGGCATTGTCGTCATATTTGCCCGCATTTCCAAATTACAGACTGTCTATTTTACAAGGGCTGGCGTTACTGTATGTTGCATAAGGCGTCGCGCCCACATGCTGTGCGTTCATTTCAAATTACCGATTTTCTATTTACAAGGGCTTGTATTACTGTATGTTGCATAAGGCTTCGCGCCCACATGCTGCGCATTCATTTCGAATTTAAGACTGTATCTTTGCACGGGCTTGCGCCCCGTGCTATCTCATTCAATCTGTACATCTGTCGCTAGGTTTAGAACGTGCGCCAGCTGGTGTTTTCTTAGATATAATATATATATATATATATATATATATATATATATAGGGCGACGCACTCCGCTGCTCCATTGTAACCTGTGATTTAATAGATGACTTGTTAATTAAGGGAACTATTGTTTTGTTTCGACTTGTGCATGTTCTGTTTCAGATAAGCGCCCCTACAGTGTAACGATTAATGTGCGACGGGACGAGGGAGCCTTGAGCGTACAGGTGGGTGAGACAGCTGCGTAGTCACGGCCGGATTGGCACCTAATTACAATCTTTGCATAAGGCAATCCCGAAATTGTTATGTGAACTTGCAACTCATGAGTAACCCTATCGACGGAGTGTCTTGAATACTTCGCCCCCGTCTAACCGCCCAGGCCCGGTTATTCGGGTTAAGACAGGCTTGGTGGCGCCCTCTTTATTTTACCGTTATTTACCGACCCTCTGGCCGTTACCCTTAGATAATCTCGTTAAGAACCCGCCCAACTCCACTGAAAGTCTAGCCGGCCTATCTTGTTGCGGCTGGGTAGCGGCCTAGGAGATATTTCGTCCCGATTTCGTCCATTACGGCACGCGCGGCCGTTTCGTTTATGTATGAGCCGGTGCGGTGTCGTAAAGACCGTTTAAGACCGTAACATAGTATCTAGCTAACTATTTTTATGTCACTGGTAAAAGGATTATATTTCACTTTTCGATCGAATAAAATCATTGCGTAAGCTGAAGTGTTTTTCGGTATATCAGTATTGGTTTCGAATTCAAGTCGAATATCTACAGAACCGCCTTTTAATGATTCATTTTGTCTAGAACAATCTGTTACGACTAGTGGAGCTATACTTTTGAATTGTGCAGGCGTAAGAACAGGCTGATTGTCATGTTCGTAGTAAGATAATTGAAAACCTGCAAACATTTCATACAGTTGCGCATATCGATTGCTGGCAAATTCTAGATTTAAATTATCATACCCCTTTCGGAATTGAGGTAAAATGTAATATTTCTTAAATCGCAAGAATCAAATTGAGCCATATTTTTAACAGTTTTATTTTTTCGATCTGTTTGGAAACCTACAATAATGTGAAATGGAGTTTCTACTTGACTAACATTTTTTATTGCCCAAGTGTGTCGTTTTGTCTGTTGTAATGCAGGATACTCGTGCAATTCTCAACTTCTAAAATTAATTTCCAAATGACTACTTTGCTCAAAGTATTTTAATAATTTTAAACGATTTACATCAGCCACCGAAATGTGTGCTACTCTCCAATACACTTTTGTTAATTCTACTTTTTTCATCGACCGTATTAATAACGGTATTAATAACAGCATTTAAATCTTGATTGCTTCTAATAAGTGCTAATTCTTAATTCATATTCTTATATGGGTATTTCGCCACTCTGCAAATTAAAATATTAAATAACGAAAATATTAACAACGAACGTTTCGAGGGACAATCTGCCCTCGTTATCAACGAATAACAATTAAAACTAACAAGAACTTATCTTTTTTTCACTGGAAGGAAAAACGACCAACCTCCAATGAATTTTCTGACATTGACGTTTGTTGATATCTGTACCTACTTGATCTCTAGCACTAACATCCATCAACTGCGTAGCGCACCTAGGCCTCAATAAGGTCACTTTCCTTATCCGCTCCAAGGATAGGAAAGAAGCACCTGAAAGTAGTACAAATTAACCTCCACCACTGCAAAGCAGCCACTGCAAATCTAAGCAGAAAGCTGCTAGCAGATGACATCGATTTAGCACTGATCCAAGAACCATGGATAGTTAAGGGACAAGTCCGTGGATTAGGTGGTGCTAAAGGTAAGCTTATTTATAATCATGCAAGTCCTAGAACATGCATACTTATAAGAAATAATCTAGACTGTTTACCACTAATGGAATTCTGTTCTAGAGACATAACCACAATTAAAATAAAATGGAATAACGATGAAGGTTGTGACCAAGCCATTATAAGCTCCGTCTACCTTCCATCCGATTCCAGGGACCCACCGCCTAGCGAGGAACTAGAGAACCTAGTATCATCTGCTTTCCAAGACGATCTAGACCTCATCCTAGGCTGCGACGCAAATTCTCACCACACCATTTGGGGCAGCACCAACTGCAACATAAGAGGTGAGTCACTTTTAGAATTTATCTTAACTAACAATCTAGTAGTAGTCAATAAAGGTAACACTCCAACCTTTTACAACACTAATAGACATGAAGTTATAGATATTACCATAACCACTATGAGAATTAGTCAATCAGTGAATAAATGGCAAGTTTCAGACGAACCATCACTCTCTGACCACAATTATATAACCTTTGAACTGTCTCAACGGGAAGTAAGCCAAAGAGTTTACTACAACCCAAGAAAGACAGACTGGGACCTATATAAACAAAAACTACAAGAGAAGATAGAACACCTCAAGTTCAGATCTCCCAATAAAGTAGTTTTAGACTCAAATGCTGACCGGTTAAAAGAGGCCATGATTGACTCCTTTCAGAGTAGCTGTCCTCTAATAGACCCAAGTCAGCAAAGAGCAAAAAAACACACAAATTGGTGGAATAAAGACCTAGAAAAGACCAGACAAGAAGTCAGACGTCTGTTTAACAGGTCTAAAGCCACAAATAACTGGGAGAACTATCACAAGGCTCTCACAGACTATGGCAAAAAGATCAAGGCAGCTAAGATAGCAGCCTGGAAAAAGTTTTGCCAGGAGGTGGAGACCACGCGATCCACAGCTAGACTCCACAAAATCATCTCAAAGCAAGCCATGAACCCAGTAGGCACTCTTAAAAAAGAAAGCGGAGAATACACTACAACGGAAGAGGAGACTTTATCTCTTTTGATAAAAACTCACCTACCCGGAGCAGTGGAACAACCTACTCTGGCTGAACCCAATCATACCCCTAGGAGGGAAGACTGGGAAACAGCTAAGAGAATAGTCAGCAAAGAAAGGATTAGATGGGCAACTAGCCTCTTCAGTCCTTTCAAATCTGCTGGAAATGACGGCATACAACCCGTAATGCTGCAGAAAGGGATAGATATACTGCTGAACCCACTCAAAGACATGTTCCAAGCAAGTCTTGCCTTAGGCTACATTCCCCAAGCCTGGAGAGTGACTAAAGTAGTATTTATCCCTAAGCCTGGTAAGAGCAGCTATGCAGAAGCTAAATCTTACAGACCTATCAGCCTAACGTCATTCCTCCTTAAAACGTTGGAAAGATTAGTAGACAGATACTGGAGGGAGGAAGCCCTAACTTCACTCCCGATTCACAAATATCAACATGCTTACCAAACAGGGAAGTCATGTGAAACCGCCCTACACCAACTAGTGGGGAAAATTGAGAGAACCTTGGAGTACAAGGAGTACGCAGTCGGAGCATTTCTAGACATAGAAGGTGCCTTCGACAACACCTCCTACCACTCTATTGAAAGAGCAATGACAAACCATCAGATCGATAACACCACGATAAGATGGACTATGGCAATGCTCAACACTAGAGTTGTAAAAGTCAAGTTATTTGACAAGGAAAAGACAGTGCAGGCGACAAGGGGATGTCCACAGGGAGGAGTTCTTTCTCCACTCCTGTGGTGCCTCACAGTTGATGAACTGCTGATCCAACTCAATAACAAAGGCTACTACACTCAAGGATACGCTGATGACATTGTCATACTGATTCAAGGTAAATACCAAAGAACCGTAGACAATATAATGAAATCAGCACTAAAGATAACCGAAGAGTGGTGTCTAGAGAATAATCTTAGAATTAATCCCAGCAAAGCCACTCTCGTCGCTTTCACTCGTAGAAAGAACATCACAAACAGAATGAACATAAAACTGTTTGAGACAAATGTCAACTGGGAGAACGAGGTTAAGTACTTAGGTCTAACCATCGATTCCAAACTAACTTGGAACTCCCACTTAGACAAAACAATCACCAGGTGCATACAAACATTAGTTATTGGAAAAAGAGCCATAGGTAGTACGTGGGGGCTCAAACCGGAACTGACCCTCTGGCTGTACAAAACCATGGTTCGACCAATAATTTCATATGGAATAATCGCCTGGTGGCCCAAAATAAAACAAGCAACTGCGATCCACAAAATCAGCAGAATACAATATCTAGCTAATCGGTGCATCACTGGAGCCTTTAAAGGCACCTCAGGACAAGCACTGAATGCTATTTTAAATCTGCCACCTCTGCACATCTTCTTGGAAGGTGAAGCCAGAATGGCAGCCTACAGATTACAAAGTACTGGTCACTGGATGACCACAGCTAATAATCTAGGACATGGCAAGATCATGTCACATATCAACAACCCAATATTAGAAATGGGTTCTGATCTTATAATCAAAGCCTATGACTTTGAAAAGAACTTTACTGTACACACAAGTTGGAATCCGGACCAACTACCAACTCCAACAAATAAGAACATCATTTTTTACACTGATGGATCTAAGTTTGAAGGGGGTACAGGCTCTGGTGTGTACAGTACCAATCCTAGAACCAACGAAAAAGTCAGTCTAGGAAAGTTTTGTAACATCTTTCAGGCTGAAGTACAAGCTATTAACGTATGCGCAAACATCAGCATAGAAAAGAAGCTGCTCAATCGAGACATACACATTCTCTCAGACAGTCAGGCAGCACTGAAAGCGCTAAACGCTTTCAGTACTTCATCGAGACTGGTCAAGGAATGCAAATCCAAACTTCAAACCTTAGGTCAGGGAAATACAGTAAAATTATGCTGGATCCCAGGTCACCAAGGTATTGAAGGAAACGAAAAGGCGGACAAGCTCGCAAAAGAAGCAGCCCGTAATGCAATGACCGGTCCAGAACCTGGTCTAAGCATTCAGAAAAACCAAGCCCGTTCAGCCATTAATGAATGGGTCAATACCACACACCAACTAAGGTGGAGCAACTACAATCAAGCAACACACTGCAAAAGATTGCTAAAAACTCCGAATCCACAAACCACCAAAACCCTGTTGAGACTGAACAGAACTCGAATCAAGCAAGTAGTCAGTCTACTAACAGGCACTGGAGCATTCAGAGAATTTATGCACAGGATCAATATCTATAGAGATGAACCTGTTTGCAGACTATGCCAAGAGGATGATGAAACAGCCTATCATATCCTCTTTGAATGCCCAGCATTAGAGCGTAAAAGACACCAACTCGATTGGAGCCTTAACTCTATTGACAACCGCAAGCTAGTAGGGGACATTGCAAGTCTAGTAAAAGATACGGATGTCGGCCTGCTAACTTGAAAACTCCCGACAGTACAAAAAGCCCAAAGGGCTGACGTGCGCAAGCCAACAAAAGGCAGTCGTGGATCTAAATCTAAATCTAAATCTAAATCTACCTTCCCTTCATCCATATATTTTCTTAGTAACTCACCCTTCCATAGCTATCATGTAATCTATTTTTCTCATTTTCTCATACTTCACTTCTGAAAAGCACCACTGGCCTGCTGTTGAGCTCAGTTTCTAGTGAGTTTCCTCCCTGTTCTCCACAGAATACCATCCATAGGAGACGTAAAACCGTGCGTTTTATATTACTATGATGTGTTATATAGTATGTGAAAGATTCTTTGTTAGGGTTGGAACAACTTAGTTTCCGTAAAATTCTGGTAGCACCATATGACCAGAGCAATCGGCATGTAGAGTACATGTTACTTCGCATGCCTTCACCTTGTTCATAATAAACAACAAAAACTAGCTTGCTCCCTATTATATTCTTCATTTTTTTTCGGTTTGCATTTTCAAATACAGTTCTAAGTTATACTTTAACTTATTGCCAATGTTATGTATTCATACCTTGCAAATTTTCTGTCCTCCCACGTCATAAATTGTGTTTTATATTTGTTTATTTCAGTACCGTATAGCTTTTATATGGTAAGTGTAAGTAGAGTAATAATAATGGGCATTTTAAATTTCTCGTCTTCAATATATTTATAATGTATGTGACATTTTCTTCATTGTGACCATTGTTGCGCATAAATAGATTTTCTAATCTTCTTTCACTTGACATAAATTATTTATCATTTAACTTCAGAAAAAATAAACAAAAGGAAAAAGCTGTAGACGATTTGTTAATGTCCTATTCTGTCACATTTCATGCTAATCCTCGAATTGGGCTATACTTAGGGAGTATAAATGGATATGGACAATATTATGTTCTTCTTTTCTCTAAATTGTTTCTGTATGCTGTAGGTATACCGTTTTCATGTACTCGATTATATTTATAGGTAAAGCTTCCAAGATTACCAAGCCAAGTTAATGAATTGCTCTATTCTTGTTTTGGTTTCAGGAACTTTTAATTGAAGAAGAGTTTCTATCATCAGCATGAGTTTTTGAAGAAGAATTTCTATCTTTCACATGGGTTTTATGCTGATCAGTGCAGTCTGGTATTGTGCATTATTATAATTAAACTGGTATATTGAAACTGATCTCTATTGTGAATCACGTCTATGCTAGTTTAAACAAATTTCAAAAGAAAATGTAAATGGTTAAATAAATGGAATATAAACTCGTATCTTTCTTATGGCACTACCTGAACAACGTATATGCAATTTGTTAAACTCGGATTCGATCTTATTTTGTAGATGGCCCTTCGAAATATAAACTACTGCAACATTTGTATAGTTATACTGATCTCTTTCTAGCTTCTTAGTTCGTATATCCTATTAGAGCGAGCGCGTGGGGGCATATCTTAGTTCAGCCGATTATTTTTGCCTAAATGTGGACTTCGTACACGCAGAATAAGATCCGAGTTTTAGACACGTCTATTACGATTATTAGTTTAATGCTCTTGCTTAACCAACAATAATAGCACCCAAGTGAAACCAGAATCTGCCAGCGATGATATAAGTTAGAATTCAAATTAATCTGCTCCATTTTCAATGAGTAAACAAGTTCGACGTCGCGATTTTTTAGCGCAAATGGCCCCCTCGGCAAGTGTGGTTTCCCAAAATTATTTCACGGTTATATTAGCCCAGAATTCTTCCCGCGTTTTGGAAAAGACGGCGCCCACGTTAATTAACGCTCGTTTGAAGGCCGCGTAGGGCGCCCGAGTTTACTTAGAAAAGTGAAGATGCTCACACTTTCACGTTCACGATCGACTTTATTTCATAAATTTCGTCCTGGTCAATGCTCTGCTAATCGGTTGGAAGTAGATGATAAGAATTTTAAGCACATTTCGGGCTCCTTTCTCTCGTTGTCTGATTTCTAATATTATTAGACAATTATCTAGGAATAGCAATTACAGGATGAAAGGAGATCACGGTCTTGCAGCAAAATAACTCCACCTACGTATGATTTTTTTGTATTAAGCACTATATAAGCGGGTAGAATAGATTAAGTTATAATAAATTGAAAATGATATATATTTCTTTACAAAACAAATACTTTTCAGAATCGGGGTGTCAAAATTAAGCAGATAACTCCCAGCTGTGCTAAATATTGGTACTACATTAACATCGTCTTCATTTATTCAAAAGTTTGCCAAAATGCTAATTGGAATAATAAATTGCCTTCTTCCTATAGGATGCTTTCTTTGAACGTCTTCATTGATTATTATTTGAGGTTGTTTCTATTTATCAGTATTTGACCAAAATATTCTGTTCTTCCTTTCTTTATGGTTTTAACTAATCCTGTACCCTTTTTTTACTCGTCCCGTTGCTTGAATTTATTTTAATAGTTAACATAGCAGTTTCGTTTCTATGCCAGCATTTAATCATACAAGTCACTTCCATAATTACAAATGAAATCAATAGATTAGAGCGTTTATTTTAAAAGTACGAATTTGAACTAGGTACTTGCTAGTAAGAAACTTTAATTTTGTTACCGGAATGAGGTATGCAACTAAAAAGTAGATACGTAGGAACAACTTGTGTGTTGTATCTTTTCTTCAGTGGTATACATTAGGATAACTTTTAATTGTCTTTTGGACAAGTAATAATTCCTATGTTAACTCGTAAAATACACGCTCTAATCTATTGGTCTCATTTGTAACTATGGAAATGACATGTATGATTAAATGGTGGCATAGAAACAAAACTGCTATGTTAACTATTAAAATAAATTCCCTGTATAGAATTATCGTCCACCCATAACGCGTGATCAATTCTTTTTAACTGCTGGTTACAAATTAGTAAACTTTTATACATACCTTACGCCCATGTTAGCTTTTGTCGATGATTATAGCGTCTCTGGTGTTTGGAAGCACTATTAAACCAACGTGCGTTAATCTAGAAATGTATAAAGAATAAAATGCACCCAATTGTTGCTTATACTTACTGTTATGATCAAACTCAAAATCGGTACCCAATAAAGATACAGGTGTTTGGATTTGATTGTAATATGAAATAATTCCTACATAATTTTAAAAAATATGAATATCGCGACTTTTATTGATGTATATAGGTTATACGTATATTCGTATGAAGTTACATGAAAAAAGTTAAATGTTACAAGTTAAATAATGCTATCATGTAATAGTCGTCTTGCGTAGCTTGGTCTTCAGGCAATAAAGCCAAATATAAATAGAAACAAGTAGGCAAAAATATAAAGCCACTCATGAGCGTAACTTGGGCATCACTTTGGGGGGGCAAAATCAAGACTTCACAACATTTTTACACCTAAATTGTAAAAAAAATGCTACACTTGCATTTTAAATCAAAATTTTGGGGGGGCCACTGCCCCCCCTTGCCCCTCCCAAGTTACGCCTATGAAGCCACTTACATTATGCGAATGGTACCTATAGATACTAGACAACACAAACTTCTTTTCGAATTTAACGCTTCTTACCTACGCCCTAGGCACACAATCAAAAATTAAGTCAGCAAGAACTCTTAAACGCACACGAAGTTACAGCCACAATGTAAATATAACATTTTAGACTAGTGATGACGTTTAGCAAATAAGACCTCAGCAGGAGTTTCGTATGACAGTATTTAAATCGTGCAGGGGTGGCGAAAAATATCGCTGCTGCTGACATCTGTGGATTGGAAGCGAAATCTTCAGCATAAGACATGAACCGCAACAGAACCTTCCCATATGCAGATTGCAGCAGACCACTCGGACCATAGCAAAAGCAAGGGGATTTTACATGTTGCCGTAATTGTATTTAAAAAATTAAAAAATCTAATACATACCTTGTATTTATAATGATCCTAACGATCTATCGCTATCGCACATTGGTTGTTCGTTTGTTAAACACCACGACGGCCACATGCATATTCTCCTTGCTTTTGCAATAATGGTCCTAGTTGCCTGCTGCAATCTGTACATGTAGCTACACATCAGAGCTGGGCAGTAATTAATTACTTTTTAATTAAATTACTAATTAAATTCCTTTTTGTGTATTTGCCTTGAAATTGAATTACTTTTCAAAATGCGGTACTGGGAATTGCCATTTTTGTTAAAAAGTACTTGACAATTACTTTTTGAAGGTAATTAATTACTACATTCAATTACTCAATTACTTTTGTGTAATTAAATTACTCTAAAGTATTTAAATTACTTTACAAGTATTTGAATTACCTGTGGTAATTGAAATTACTCGCAGTATTTGAATTACTTCATGGTAATTTAATTACTGAATTACTGACCTCGATTGGGTGCTAAATCTCCAGAACGCACAATTTATGATAAGGTTTTATTAAATTACATATTAAGCATATCGATAAGGTATATTCCCGGAAGAACTTAAGCCTAATTTATGATATCCTCTGACGAGTCGAATAACAGCAACATTTGCATTTTGTACGACGTGTGCACAAAGAGTGCATTGGTGCGTGTATGTAGATGTGATATGTACGTTGTAATAGTGAAGCTAATATTGTGTAAGACGCTAAAACTATATTTGCGGTAAGTACATTACAAATTACAATATCTAATTACCTACGGTAAAAATATAATTTAAAACAACTTCATTAGACGATATTGGCTCATATAATTATTTATTCATTTGAATTTGCTTGTTTTAAACGATGTACCAGCATAAGGTTAAACTGCCATACAAGGCGTTAAGTCCAGAAAATGACGTTTTTGAGAGAATAATTGAACTAAACGGCCAAAATCCGATTAAATTTAAACAGCGTAAAACATAAATAAAATGTACCTAATTATAAAATTTCATGCCTGGTTAACGCATTGAACATTTTGTAAATTATCCACTCTTTGTCGCTTTCTTGCCTTGTAATGCTCATATGCTGCTTTGTATACAGGCAACTAGGGCATAATTTTGCGACTACGAAAAATAGTTTATCTACTCCAGTGGGATAAGTAACTTATTACGTCACTCATTTAACACTATTTCCGTTATGTAATGCAGCTCATTGCAACCACTAATGAATGATATAATAACATTTACCTACTAAAATATTTTTGAAAATGGCAGGTCTGACATTTTTCTTAAGGCACTTCTCCATTTTGTGCGGTTGTAGATAAAATTTTGTGTGATAATGCATCATTAATATACTTGTGTGCTTACACACACGCACTTATCCCACTGTATAGTAAACAACTATTACAGTCTGCTGCAGCATGTTAGCTTCGATTATTATTAAAAATCTGGAATAGTGTCTTATAAAAATCGTGACTTTCTTATAATTCCGATCACCTCATCCAACATTAAACATACAAAACTCCCATGCCAACTACGAGAGTCAAATATTGGCTTCTTAATGATTTTACACAAAATCCCATAGTTTTTTTTTAAAGAACAATCTATTAGTGACCCAATTTATGTAATTGCAGATATTTTATTGCCCTAAATTAACAGGTATTATTAAATAGTTTGATAAAATTAATAGGTATTATTAAAGCTGTTAAGATTTTGAAATTTGAAGTAAAAATATGAAAGCTACCTGAGCAATTTATTTGTCGAGCTTTCACAGTAATTTTATAAAATACGTATTCTCTCCCGTTTCTTAAGCGGTGTGTTCAAAAATTACATAAGGGTTGGCTATGGAATATAAAAGTAATGTCAACAGCAAGCTTTAGAATTCATTAACTGTTATCAGTGTTGCTGCTTATGTAATTTCTTTTTGAACACATGGTATAAAGGTCTCTTGAATGTAAAAATTTCTGCTTGAGCAAATGTCTTTTGTTTTTCTATCTGATGTATGAATTCTTATTTCAACTAGCCGTTTTCAACTAGGTTTATCAGTCACCTGTCAAAATTCAACAGTCCCTGATCAACAACAATTTGATATTTTGTTTTAAAACTTCAAAAGTTACCTAATACATTTTTTATAGCTATTTGTATTACTAGAGAGGAAAGTGTATCATTCCTTCCCGAGGATGTAGTTTAATTCCCCAGCGCCAGCGTTAGCGAGAACAGTACCTAATCAATTGTAATCATGCAAGGGAGTAAATGACATTTTAGTCTAGAGTTATACATATGACACTTTTACATTTTATAATGAGACATACTATCTCTTGTATTCAGCTGCATTCAAAAATATTTAAAAATGAAAATCCGGATGCTAGTTGATTTATTATTAATCACATGTCTCCCGTCTCTAATGGCAATGGGAGTCAATCTATTATATTTCCTCCCACTGCCATTACAAACCGACCAGAGAACCAAACGTATATTTTCGGGAAACCCCTAATAGGCGACAGAAAGTGTCACTTTCGTATAATAGGGTAAAAACAGTATTTTCGAACTGAGTCAACAAAAAATGCTTAAGTTGCACCAATTGGATGACCATGTAATGTTCTTTACAAAATCTAAATAAAATTCTGCTGTCAAACAATTAAGAAATCCAATGATGCACCCTGTATACTTAGGTAAGTTATATATTTTTGTCATTCAGCCTCATGTTAGGTATTTAATAGTAAATTGTTCTACAAGTTAAGAAAAGTGAGAGTTTTTCAACATTTAATTTACGAGCGAGTGATGCAAAGCGAGTGGATTAATTTATCACGAACATGGAAAAATCACTTCTATAACATATTCAGCGTGCTTTTTTTCTAATACCATATTCATATTCGAAAAAATATTTTTTTTAATCGACAGTGAAGAACGTCGAAATCGTCAAATAAAATACGAAAAATCGACTTTTTGTAAACACCTGAGCGATAGGTAAACGTCAACCGACGTCAACATAACCTACAAAAGTTGGTTAAAATGTTGTAATTTCGCGATTTCTTGATTTAAAAAAATAATGTACCCCTCGGCACTGGAGATTTCTTTTTATCCCTCATGTGGTTTATTTGCTTTGGCCCTACAGGCTATTAAATCCACAATCGTGATAAAAAGTCAACTTCAGTGATAACCTATGTGGAAATTAATATTAAAAAAAATTCTAAATTTGAACTTCCAAGTCCCTATAACTTCTTACTGAAAAAACGTTTTACTAAGGTATATTAGGTTTAATGGATTTATTATAAACTAAGGAATCTATGCCCAAACAGTGTCCCATTATATTTGGGACACCCTGTATAATTTTTATACTTAAATTTATTTATTTACTTACATCTTACATCAAAACAAACTAAAAACTTTGGTTTTTGTGACCGGTGCATGTAGCTACAAGATTTAATTTATTATCAAAAAATCTTCCAAGAAAGTTCTAGTAAATACAACTATATGACAATAATTTCTACTGAAAGTAATTTGAAAAGTAATTGATGTTGTACAATTACAATTACTAAGTAATTGGTAATTGAATTACTATTTCCTGTGAGTAATTGGATTTCTGGTAATTAAATGACTGCATTGGGTGTTAATTGGTAATTAGTAATTAATTACTTTTTAAAAGTAATTTGCCCAGCTCTGCTACACATCTATAAAACTTTAGTGATTTGTGCTGCTAGTCGCAAATGGTTGTTACAAAACATAAATTTATATCTATATAGCACTTCTGGCTGTGCTTATGCAACCTGTTGTTTCCTAGTCAGTGTACAAAAGTTCATTTATCTAACTTCCTATTTCTAGATATTGTTGACCTGTTCTATTGGCGTTCCATTTATCATTACGTGTGTCTGTCCTTTGTCCTCTGTCTATTTGTCAGCTTATTACCATTAATTTGATTTTCTAGAATGAAGCCTGCCGAAGCCTGTCACAAGCCAGTTTGAAAGAACATGAGTAGAACTAGTAGCAACTTCGTAAAAAGCTGGGTTCATCTGGCACCGGATGATAGCACACATTAAGGGCTTCTGGCTAGGGTTACAGCATGAAACGGCGTTTGTAAACTGCAGCGGATCCATAGTGAGGGTATGTAAATTGCAGCGGGCACCGTTCAGGTAGTTTTTGGGACGTATGTAAATTGCAGCGGGGTCATAAAATTAACATTAACATTAATCGACAACTAATCACATCATTTCCCATCACACTTTATTCAGGCTTGGGACTGGCGAAATATACATATTAAATATACAGGGTGTCTCAAAAAGAATGGGACACCGATTAGTCAGATATTCCTTAGGTTATAATAAATCGATTAAACCTAATATACCTTAGTACAAAGTCCCTCCAGTAAAAAGTTACAGGGCCTTGAAGTTCAATTTTTTATTTTTTATTTTTTTGTTAATTTCCGCAAATGTAGATATATCAATTTAAATGTTGGTATACATGCTTACTATTATGTAATGCACTAATACAAAAATTTTCATCAACTAGACTTAACTGTAAGAGGCACTTTACCTATCTTTGAAAACTTTTTTTAGCTTTAACTTCGTTATCTGTAACATTTTTTGAAATTTTAGGTTATTATCTGAAAGAGAATTAAAATACACAAAAATAATGTACTCTTAGTTCATAAGTGTAAAAGCAACCGTTTGCCTTAAAATGCCAATCAAAAGTTTTTGGTTGTCATTAAGACGTGCAATTATCAAGTAGCCATGACCACAAAAACAATGGTCATCTAGTAAAAAACAATTAATGACATTAGTGACATAAGAATTTGTTCTTTTATGTTTAAGAAAATGCCGTTACATAACGAATTCTCCAATGCTGCGAGGTTCGTTATGTTGCAGCATTTTTGTAAGCACAAAAGACAAAAAAATGATAACACCAACGTCATTAATTGATTTCTTGATGTTGTTTACCTACTAAATTACAATCATTATCCATTGTTTTTGTGATCATGGCTACTTGATAATTGCACGTCTTAATGACAACCAAAAACTTTTGATGGGCATTTTAAGGCAAACGGTTGCTTTTAGGCTTAAGAACTAAGTGTACACTATTTTTGTGCTTTTTCATTCTATTTCAGATAATAACCTAAAATTTCAAAAAAAGTTATAGATAACGAAGTTAGAGCAAAAAAAAGTTTTGAAAGGTAGGTCAAGTGCCTCTTACAGTCAAGTCTAGTTGATGAAAATTTTTGTATTAGTGCATTACATAATAGTAAGCATGTGTACCAAAATTTAAATTGATATCTCTACATTTGCGGAAATTAAAAAAAAAATAAAAAATAAAAAATTGAACTTCAAGGCCCTGTAACTTTTTACTGGAGGGACTTTGTACTAAGGTATATTAGGTTTAATCGATATATTATAACCTAAGGAATCTCTGACTAATCGGTGTCCCATTCTTTTTGAGACACCCTGTATATTCGGCGTGTTTAAAAATGATGGAAATCTTATTTCCACTTTTTTTAGACAAATAACATGCAAGCATTTTTGTGTTTTCGATATTTGTTTTTTTATTTTTTTTCAATCGCCAAATAAAATTACTTCTTGTGCATCACTGTATTGCCAAAGTGATGGCATACTTGCTGCAAGAAACTCAGTCTATTTATACATCCGTTTTTGTACGCGGACAAACGGACTTCTAAAAACTGTTGTTTATTCAACGTTTCGCGGTTCACTTTTTTCTTGCAGTCGATGCTCCTCATTTTGACGTAAGTTTCGGTCTGATACTCCAAGAGAGTTTGAACAAAGATGTTCAGATTTCGATGGAAAGTGCCGAAGTTTTTATTGAAATGAGAGTGGAACGACTCGTATGCATTAGTCGTTCGACACATCTCTGCTGAGGATGATGTCCAGATAGATGAGGGAAAGAGAGCCTCTTCGGAAACGTAGGTGTCAACTAGGTAATCCAAGTACCTTGAGACGCGTTGATCTTTGGGTTGTACGGCTCCAAGGTCAAACCCGAAGACTTCAAAGTTTCCTTTTTATAAAACTTGCAGCCGTCTGCTAAGAGCAGTTTTCTGCCGCGTTCGCTCTCAACAACCATTACTTTATTCATTTTAGCGTACGAACGTTCGGTTTCGTTGCTGAATGAATAGTGAGAATTTCTTGCAACAGTTCGTCTATTTGTTAACACATCTTCAAAATGGAATACCATAAATCTTACAGTATGGAATTCCATCATTACGCGCTCATTAGATCATGGTAATTACACGGCGCCCGTCATTAACATGAACCCGCTGCAATTTACATACTTTTTGGAGACACTACCTGGCTATTATATGCTAATGAGGATTAAGCCGCTGCAGTTTACATATGTCCGCATGAAAACCTATCAGCGGCTTGTAATGCAGATGAAAAAAAGTCCCAATTGATAAAAAAGTGGACGAACCAAAGAAGACAATTAGTCTAGAGGAGGAAACTCCGAAGACAACTTACCGTGTCCTCCAGTTTGAGGGTTTTGCGACGGAGCGATAAACCGTTTATTTAAAAAATATACTCACTAGCTTCAACATGGATCATAAGAAACATGAGCCTCGGAATAAGGAAGGATTACAAGAAAAACGTTTAAGCTCGAATAAATAAGACAAGAATACATAAATAACTGAAATTATAAACGTGGCCGCATGGAATGTCACAGGGTTGGGAAATTACGAAACGAAACTGAATTAAATTTTTAAAACTTGAAAAACTAGAAAACGTTTTGATATATAGCGGAGTAAAAAAATAGAAGATTATGTTGCGGAGTAGCAATCTTACTAAACCAAAAATGGCAAGGCAAAATACAAAGTACACCTTCGTCAACAAAAAACTTGTAACAAGATTAAAATTTGATAGAGAATATTTAACAATATTAAACGTTTAAGCTCCCGAAGAAGGAAAAATGTGTAGCAAATTTAAAATCAGGTTGATAAGGTGACCAAAAACACTCAAGAAAGACGGCCAGATTCAATAATACAGAGACAATGAAAACCAGAAAAACAAAATATGAGAATATCTCAAACGAAGTTGTCAAACCTATCGCAGAAAAAACTTGGCACCGAACAGCGACTAACATGGAAAGCTGGATGATTTAAAAAAGAAGGGAAAGGTATACAGTCAGAATAAATCTGCGGAATAAAGCTTGGGCACTTGAACATTAGGTGAAACAAATACGAAGACTTTAAAAATAAATTATCGTTAAAAGACATTTTCACTGGGTAAAGATGAATATTAAGAAATATTCGAAGTTGCACTTGCAAAACCATCCTCTAATCCAGAAACATCAGTTTAAGAAAAAGGGTACCTATTCTTTATGTGAGACACCTGCTTAAGTAACTAATATTGTATTTTTTTCTTGAAAAATTTGGGAAATCTTTGAATTCAGTATTCTTTTCATACTGTTATGTTAAGAAATATGGAAATTAGCAATCGGGCAATACATAATCACATAAGTAATGCCATGAATTGTAAAAAATAATAGCAGTTTAAGTGATTACTCGCTGATGTGAGTTCACCCTGGCAATTAACCCTTCTAACTAATGCTAATTTGCCAAGTACGCTAGAGATGGTAATTAAGACATATGCAGTTATTCTGAGGAGCTTTATCCCCTTTTGTTGCGCAACACAATGATGCAATGACAACTAAAACGCAACTCTCCGGCGTGGGCATGAAGTAATCATCGGCTGCAGGAGCAATGGGAGGAATTCGTAGGTATAATTCTGCCGATTTCTAAATTTCCAAACGGCACGGATGGTTCCCGGTCTGTGTGAATTTGGTTTTGGACCGATATAGTTCACTCGAGCGAACGAGAGCACGTACGAATGGATGGGAGTGAAAGTCGCCCTTCGCGCATTATGCGACTAACACTTTCTCTGCGACTCCGTCTCCGTCATTACGAACCATCGGGATTCACCTTTTCTTCCATTTACATATTGTCTTCGCTATTAACATATGACCTTTCGTGCTGCTCGTCGCTGAAACCTGAATTCCGCATTGATGAACTTTACTAAGTGATCGTTTCTGGGTCGATAAATGATAAATTCTATGAATGGGGCGAAGCTGTTCTTCTCCTTCTTTGAGTTGCTTGACTTAGAATTTTTAAACCTATAGCTTTTCACAGAATTAAATTTTACTTTTAAATTAATTAGTCGTTTCTTTATTTTTCTTAAAAAACATTTTTAATTGAAAAAGAACAGACTCATTTGAAATTATTTCTTTAACGTCAGTAAACTCTCCTAGCATTTTAAATGTGTTGCGCATTTTTTAAACAATCTCATACTTGTTCCTTTTCATATAGAACGTATTGTATGTGTACACTGAAACAAACATTGTTTGACCTTTCTTCCTTGTTATTATTTTGATATTTGTTATTTTAGGCTGTATATGGCTGTGCGTTGTCGTACATAGAAAATAAAAGGTCATGACAACAAACGTTATTTTTTAGACTAATTAACGATTTTAAAATACATAGTTGTAAAAATTGCAAGTCTTCCAGAAATAACTGCTATTATATTTCAATTTTCATCAGTCAACTAATTAAACAGCATTCTAACTTTGTAAAACATCGTTTTAGTAAAGCATTAAAACCACAAACTTTAATTTGTTTAACACGACAAACGACAAATCTCAAGAGCTTCTGACATTTGAGTCCAAGACTCAACTCAAATAAAGATTCCACATTCAGGTTCATGGAACTGCAGTGAAAATGCTAAATGTCCATAAGCAGGCATTTAATCATTTCTGCATAAAATTGCGAGTCTTAATGCCAGCGGTGTTTTATGTAATGAATAGCACATCAAATAGCAAGGATTTCAACGATTATTGTCTTTTATCCTTCTCATACTAATTTGGCCTTGCGGGCAAACATCTTATTGCAAGTTTCATTTTAAGCTCTAGGCTTAACAAATTAGAATTGGGTTTAAAAAATGTGGCACTATAGTTTTGATTAATATGTAATATTGCAATATATACGAGTATGATGCTTTAAAGTAAAATTTATTTTTCTATATAACCGTCGTGTTGTTGAACTCGTGTAAATGATGCAATTATTGTACAACATTTGGAAAAATATTAAATTATTATAATAGTCTAAAAGTCGTATCACACTTCATTACCATCATCATCATCATCATCATGTCCGCTTTCCCTTTTGGGTCTATTTCGACTCTAGTCGTATACTTAAGGTTGACATTTGTTAAAACTTAAAATGGTTGACGCAACTAAAGAATTAACATGAGTAAAAGCAAGGTTGCCGATGAAGCATCAAGTGAAAAAAGTTCTTGAAAAAATGCACAGAGGAAAATTACAAAATTAGGTAAATACAATTTTATTTTGAAAAACATAACAACAACGGCTGATAAAAAGAAACAACTATTACAACAGAATTAGACAGAAAAGTTGATAAATGTAGAAAATTGAAAGAAATGAAATTTATAAAATCTCTCAAAATCGAAGTATCAGAAAAAAAGGTAAAAAGTTAAATGAAAAAATCTGTAAAATACTTTACCCAGAACTTCCCTCGTCGACATTGTAACACTAAATAATTTTAAAAATCAAATTAAGTTAGGAGTAAAAATATCTTCACGTTTCTAATAAATTAAATACATTTTCAAATAAAAACAATGTATCCCTTTGGGGTTTGAACCCGCCGCATCTGCAAAGCAATCGTAACCGCACCCATGCGTAGAGATCGTATCTGCATCGATAAATCCAACTACGCTACCGATTCTCTTCGAAATAAGTCCGGCCCGCGCCTCTCTTGAACGGAACGGTGTTATTCTTGAAACGTTTTCGCCCTTTTGTGACATTATATCTTATATCGGCTGAGTCTTATTTTCGGAAAATGTAAAGCCTGACCTATGTGAAAGTTATTACTTCCTTCTATTTCAAAATTAACCCAAAAATAAACAAAATTTTATTTTTTAAGGTGCTCACCCTGTATATATTTGTATGACATTGTACCGTTTTCATGCGAGGTAGATATTTAATGTGCATGCAAAATATCGTCTTCCTCCGAAAAATAGTTTTTGAGCTTTACTGCCAACAGACAGAGAGACAGACAGACAGACAGACAGACAGACGGAATTAAGAAAACCTCTTTTTCGTCATCTAAGGAACCTTGAAACGTAAAGATCTAAAGAAATCTCGGAAGGTGATTTTTTTTTATTACAATACTTCATTCGTCTTTCAGTCGAGGGAAGTAAAAAGGATTAAAAAGTGACAATTTAATAAATCAACTTCACAGTAGAAGAATAAAATTAAGTAAACAAACCTGTAAAAGGCTTTACCCAGAACTTCCCTCGTCGACATTGTGAAAATAAATAATTTTAAAAATCAAATTAAGTTAGGAGTAAAAATATCTTCACGTTTCTAATAAATTAAATAATAATAAATAATAATAATAAATGCCTTTATTATTACCCATACAAAACTATAAAAAGATATGTACACAACCAATCAGAAATGAGTAATAAATGGCGGAGTTCAGCTTAACGCCGCTCTTCCACTCAACCAAAGGTGAATTGAGAGTGAACCACAAAAAATACCAGTAATAATACAATAAATAAATAATTATGTAGCATCATAAGAGCAGTATACAATATAATAGTTTATATATTTAAACGATTGAACTACTTATACTACCTAAACTGTACTGAGAGACATGGCTATCTTAATAGCTATAAATAACATACCAATGCGTATAAAAGAAAATGTGAGAAATTACTGCTTGTTTAATAAAAATTTTAAAAACATCTTTTTAAAGGACGATATCGTTAAAGTTTTAAAATTTGAGGACAATTAGTTGTAGCATTTTGCAATGTTATATGTGTAGGAACGTTGAAAAATCGTAGTGCTGTGCATAGGTGGTGTTAATAAATTTTCAAATAAAAAACAACGTTACCGGTGGTTGAATTCGAACGGCAGCCGGACCGCGTGTGCAGCCCCAACGTTTTGGGGGATATTGTGAGGGGTTGGGTAATTTCTACCTGCGTCTGCGCCACGAAGCACCGACCTTTCGAATTCCTGCGTCGCAGCTATATTTAGTAACGCGCTAATTTGTGCCTCCTTTTTGTATCGTAAACCAGTTATTCTGTATCTATTAGTTCTCATTTTTGGTAAGAATAAAGCCTACACTATGTACTAATTATTACTTATATCTACTACTAAGTTAAATGAAAAATAAACAAATTTTTATTTTTGTAAGGTGCTCACTCTCTATATATTTGTCTGAATTTTTTGCGGTTTCATGTGTATGCAAAATATCGTCTTCCCCCGACAAATATTTTTTGAGTTATACCGCCAACAGACAGACAGATAGACCGAATTGAGAAAACCTGTTTTTTGTCATGTAGGGACTCTGAAACGTGAATATCTGAAAAAATCTCGGAAGGTAATTTTTGTGATTACAATACTTCCTTCGTCTTTCAGACGAGGGAAGTAATAGAAGTGGAGAGCAGACGAGCGACTAACCGAGAAATTCCTCCCGAATTCGGAGGTTAAGAGCAAATTTACCGAATCGGTTCTGGATACTTTTAAGTAAGCAAACTTTTAGTGGCTGCATAGTTCCCGCATACTATATTTGTTTATTTAATCTTTTGTATTAATTTGTATAATAATTTGGAGCTGAACTATTAATCCGAATTTTGTGTTTGTCTTGAATATAACTAACCTAATGTTGTTTGTATAATAAAAATGTCGTTTTATTTACATACTACCCAAATTTTTGAATTTATTTAGTTGAACTACATAAAGATGGTGCCTTTACTGACATTGCATTATTAAATTTAGCGCATTAGAGTGAAGTACTTTGGAACGTTTGAACGGATTTCAGTCGCGCCAGATGGATTATCGATCCGTTGTCATGCGTAACTAGGCCAATATTATTGAATTGTCTCCGCGCACTTGCGACGATGTTTTTCGTTTTTTATTTTCTTCTACAACCATTTTCGACTTAATCGCATGCTTTATACTTCACATTAACCTTTGGTTTAGTTTAGGGCTAGTAATAATGTCTTAACTTACTCGCGCTATCGCGAATTTGTATGATAATTTATCGAAGATATATGGGTCTTTATTACCCATCGCATTTGATTGCGGATCTTCCTGGCTTGGCGTTTCGATTTAAGTCTTGGAGCTGTAAGCTGAAGGCATGTTTTTTCTCGTTCTCTATTCTAATTAGACATTCGTGTTTCGTTGATTTCAGAGCTGACTTGGAGTCGTTAAAGTATGAGCAGCTAGGATGTGCTACTAATTATAATCATTGATGAGTATTTCGTTTGTTGTTGAGTCTTTGTTGTAGCCGTCACTTTGCTTCTTCAGTTAGAAATTGTTACTGAGAGTCCTTGCTGTATCCTCACTTACACAGGTGGATAATTATGCAATCCACTGGTGTCTCTTTTGTTAACGACGCCTCGCATTGCTGGGAGTATGAAAACCTGATGTTGTGTTGTGTAGATACATCTGTACATGAGGCGCACCGAAAGATTAGAATCACCAGCAAGTCTTGCTTCACCTCCGAGTCTGTCAGTATTACTGGCGCATTTATGGAACATTCTAAATTTCTACGTAGGTGGGGGCATACAATTATTGTAGCCCCCCTGCTATGTTAGATCTGCGGCATTATCATAAATTTGTAATTGCTCGTTAATTTTAATCTACCCATGCACCTGTTATCTTTTCAAATATTGAACACTATTATGTGCTAGCTAAACTGCTATAATTAGTGGCAACGGTAGAGTTCGCTGTATTTATGCCTTTCGTCTGGAGCGTGGCTCGAGTTCGTGACGTATACGAGTGCTGAATTTAACTGTTGTAACATTTGTATCATATTTATTTTCATAACCCCGTTCGTTTACAATGGTTTTGTGTATGATTAATTCAAGCAGTTAAGGTTTCTAACCTTTTTAAAGTACGTTTCAGGTCGTAACGAATCGACTACGCATAGTAGTAAGACGGGGCTATTTGGAACGATTTTAGTAGTTTTTCTTTTCTAATTTTGCGGTAAATTTTTTTGGTAAGAAACAATAAATGGTATTAGTAAGAAGACATATTTCGGGACACTTATATAGTGGTCATCTAACAAAAAAATATTTTTCTGATTGTTTATTTACAAATTTTTGATGTTCCCAATTACACAGCAATGTTGCCTTTTCCAAATTACCCCGTAAATGTTAGTTTTGATATAATTTAGCTGCTCCACACGTTAATATCAAATGTAAAAAAACGTAAACAAAGGAATTTGTTGTTGAGGTTATGTACTAAATAACTTCAAATAAAGAAATTTCATAAATTATATAATCACCTCACTAGAGGGGAGACTTTTCGAGACATTCAAAAATAACAAAAACCTATCTTGATTTAGACCTCTAATTGGGGCACAAACTAAATTAAATTAATGTCACCAAATGCAAACATTTGTTAGTGAATTTTGTTTTCTAGCTGTGGTTACGTTCACGAACCAACCTGTCATCGGAATTAATTGGTATGGCGCAAAATTCAAAAAAGTTACCTATTGTTCTAAATAGGAGGGCACGTTCCAAATAGCCCCGTATTACGGGTACTTTAGTGACTTTAAGAGATTTCATAAGCTAATAGACTTATGGTTGTAAAATACTCTTTGGCGCTGCCTGGTAATTTAAACGCCCTTTGCTAATTATAGAAGAGAACCGCACACCGTTTTCCCTGTAGCTAGCCGGCCATCTGATATATCAATGTAACCTGGACGTTTGTTTCGTACGATTTAAATAATTATATACCCCGAAGTTGGTGGCAATATTCAAGTACTTTGGCACTACTGAAGAACAATTGTTTGTTTATTCACCTTTTTACAATTTCTATATTTTTAAGTAAACTCACTTTCATTCATAAAGCATACTTGTTGTTATCTTAGAACGTGGAGACGTATTAGTGGTTATTTTAGGAATTAATCTATTAACGTTAATAAGATTTGAATTAAAGGTGATGTAACGCTGCTAAAATATTCTTATTAAACTGCATCCAGTTTATGTCCGTGATACTTTTTCGCTACAGAAAATACATACATCTTACATCTTTTAGACGACTTAAATAATAAGTATAATCTGAGTGCATACGAGTACACTAAACATTTTTCATAATACCTACATGTGATTACACTATATCAATACTATTTGCTTGATCTATATGTCACTTACTTAAGTAATTCCATGGGCGAAACGAGACTCAATGGCTTGGCTCTCATGAACATCCACAGGGACATAGATATTGAAGCGGACATCATAACTGATATTTTTGCAGAAAAAAGATCGACGCTTGGTTTTCAAATTGCGAATACTTAAGTGTAAACAATTCACTGTTTATTATTTAATGTTGATTTTAAATATTTTATCTTTATCAGTGTTGTTATAGACTCGCACTCAGCACTCTTTTTTGAACCAGAATGTATTGATGAAGATAAAATATTGAACAATATGCATTTGCTTATGGCACTTAACGAAACTCGTTTGGTTAAGATGCTCATAATCAAACTTGTATCGTTAATATCTAATATATTCTATAGTTTCCCAAAATAATGTTATTACTATACAAATAATATCTGTAATACAGTGAGCGCCAAAAAGCATTGGTCAGTTTCAATTTCTAATAACAATTTATTTGCTTGAAATACACAGTTATTCAAAACTATTTCTTAAAGACTAAGAATGGGAGATTCACTTATGAAAAATTCTGTAGGTTAAAGGACTCCCCTCTTGTTGAATGCACTCTTTTAAACGGCTGCCGAAATCTCTCATCACACGTTGCCGCATATCTTGCAGTACCTATAGCTTCAATATTTTCTCGAATAAACGTTTTAAGCTTTTCCAGATTTCTTATCTTTCTTGTAAATACTCTGCTCTTCAAGTAATCCCAAAGAAAAAAGTCAGGAGTGGTTATGTCCTGCGATCTCGAAGGCCAAGGAGGGTCACCATAGTAAGAAATCAGTTTATTTGGAAACGATTGTCGTAGGATATTCGTATTATTTCTTACGGTGTAATTGGTAGCACCGTCCTGTTGAAACCAATATTCATTTACTATTTCCTCTTCTATTTGCGATAAAAAGATCTTTGAAGCATGTAATGTCTTTGAGATGTAACCGTTACCGTTTCACCAATTTCCTTGAAAAAATGAGTCCCGACAACCTTTGACTACGAAACAGCACACCAAACTGTCACTTTCGGGGGATGTCAAACATTGAAACAAAACTCCCAAGTTTTCTATTTATGAAGAAATTATCATTGATTCCGTAGGTGAAGCGTATGGGTTTTTATTGGGTATTGAAACTGACCAATGCTTTTTGGCGCTCACTGTAGAACTTGCGACAATTTGATAGTTTTTACTTCCCTCATCTAAAATACCAAAGAAATATTGTAATAATGAAAAAATCACTTCCCGAGATTGTTTCAGATCTTCACGTTTCATAGTCCCTAGATGACGAAAACAGGTTTTCTCAATTCCGTCTGTCTGTCTGTCCGTATGTCTATCTGTCTGTCTGTTAGCAGTATGAATCAAAAACTATTATTGGGAGAGGAAGACAGTTTTCATGCAAATTATATGTCTACCTGGCATGAAACCAAGCAAATTTTCGGAGAAATATATACAGGGTGAGCATCGTAAAAATAAAACTTTGTTTACTTTTGCTTTAACTGAAAAATAGATAAAAGTAATAATTTGCACATAGCTCATGCTTTATCCTTGACGAAAATTATAGGTAACGGATATAGAGTGAAAGATTAAAAATGAGACAGAATAGTATGGTGTCTTAATAACGCAGCAAAAACTCGTATAATTGAAGCACAGTCGAGGCGCAGGTGTTCAAGCGGCCTCAAGTGGCGGACTAGAAATTGGGTTTGAAATATTATTCTCATTCGCCTGGAAGCGCGTAGTTGGAATCCCAGGGCAATATTTTTTTTAAATTTGCAAATTAATGTAATTCGCACGAGGGAAGTTGCCTGTAAAAATATAAATATCTGCTATATAGTTAGTTGTGTATTTTATTATCCACATACTAGCACAAAGTACACTGGCCGGTGGTCTTGGTTTTCATATTTTATATTAGGCTACGGTACTGGTTTAAATGCTTGCTGCAGTTGTGAAATTCAAAAATTTTAGATAATATCTGTGTAGACCAAGCGAGCATTGGTGGGCTTATGAAAGAATAACCTCGATAACAAAATTCGACAATGAGATATTTTCTTTCTAATGTCACACTGTTGACCCCATAGTTTAGAAGTTCAACTGCTTTAAAAATGTATTACTAGTTGCAGCCAAGCGACCGTTAAAGCCAGCGACCTGATGTTCTTAGACCGCTAAGAACATTAGACATACAAGTATTTGAGGCAGTATGCAAATCTCAAAAACGACAGTTCCAAATACATAATTAATTTTTACACATAATCGCAGGCATGGATTTCTCTGCTTTCTTCGGCGCAAACACACGTAACTTTATAGATCAGGAAATTCAGTTTTGCTTTGTTTGTACGTTTAGCGGCAACTCTGGCGTGCCTTGCAATTGTTTTGTAACTGCGTTCGTAAATACGCCGCCCGGTAAATTAGCGCGTAAATACGGCACGCGCGTAGTTTCCTACAGCTATCTAATAAGCGTTACATAATAATATCTGAACTTACAAGAGACATAAAGAAATGGTATTTAGAAATTATGTAATTGCGGCTTAAATGTGTCGCATAAATTTGCTCAAATGTTAGGCTGCCGATGACGACAAATTAAAGAGCGCACAAAGAAACGCCGTGTTGTGTTACGATTTTTATTCGCTTGCATAAATTACAACTTACAATCTGTTCCGACACCATCCCAGTTTAGAAAGACCCGCGACTTGACAATAATTGTCGCAAGCAACATTTCTAAACGCAGTGAAATGCGCAAAACCAGATTCACGCACTTCACTGTAGTGATTCAATTCTAGTTTGACTGGCAAGAGTTTAGTTTCAGTCTTGTTTTGAAATAAATTATTTTACAATTGCAATTTTCTTAAACCTAATGTTGAGCCAAAAGGGGAAGTTCGTTATCTCCGTCCGGTTGCTTAGTTGTCTTGGCTGGAAATAAAAAACAAACAATACTTTAGCATATTTTCACCAAAACAATAGGACACGTATCAACTTAATTTAACATTAAATTATTGTGATATAAAACAAGCTTTAATTATAATACTGTAAATTTAAAGATTTTTTTTTAATATTACCCATTCACTCCAAGACTATTAAATTTTAAGCAGATTTTTGATCTTTGGCAATTAATGCAATATAAATTATTTTTAAAATCTGAACTTTCTAAAAATGTTATCATTACTTTCAGATTAATATTGTCTTATGGGTTTTATATGTTATTATATGTTTCTAATTTTTCTTTGTTTTTTTTAAAGAAATTCCAATTTTATAGAAAAACCCGCCAGCACTCCAATTACAGACTGCACTCATGTAAAGTATGGTCAAAAATTAATCTCATCTAGTATGGCTATGAAAGAACAAATTGCTGCCTTTAAAACTGGCTCAAAATTATTTTTTGTTTAGATTTAAGATGAAGTGTCTATTCGACCGACGCAAGCTTATTTTTTTACATTACTTTTAAGTGCAAATTCATTTATTTCAGTATAATATTGTAATAATATGGATAAAAAGAATATTTAATAATACAATTTGACAGTTTGAATTAAATATAAGTATGTAAGCCAATTTTAAAGGCTTTGGTTTGCACTTCCACAGCCATACTAGATGAGATTAATTTTTAATCATACTATATTTTGATATACAGATTGCGGTAGGCAACTAGAACCATAGCAAAAGCAAGGGGACTTTACATGTGGCCGTAATTGTACCTAAAAAATTTAAAAATCGAATATATACCTTGTATTTACAATCTGTATATTTTTTAGTAAGATAGTAAGATAGCTGACTACGTGAGAATAATTAATGAAGTACGTAATTTGCCATAGCTCATATTCAAAAATTCAACAAATACCTGGCAAGAGGATTATAAAGCAATGCGAAAATAAGTATTTTTTTATGTAACTCTGCAAACCAAAAACAACGTAGTTTAAGCTCCTTTTAAAAATTCTAATAAGTACACTATTTGCATAAAAATGCCAAAGATATAACCATGAATACTCAAGTTTTCACTGTACTCTAGCATTGAAATTACTACAGAACCATTTGTTCGGCAACTTCTATTACTAATAAGTATAGGGGGCTGCATAACAGCAACTTTCAATAAAACTTTCAAGGTATGTGGAATTACTTCCTATGTTTGTATATTAATTCCATTCGTTGTTGATGTTAATTTCGCACTGTTCTTCTAGGAACGGTTTGTTGTGAAGTTTTTATGACATATTTAAGCAAAGAAACTGCTTATTCTCAATGCTGAAATTTGCAAGCCATGAGTTTTTAAATTGCGTTTAATTTATCGATTTTAAAGTATGTTCCTATAAAAAAGTAAAGCAGAATTGTTTTATATAGTCGTAGCAATAATTTATTACGTTAACTTTGTCAAGAAAACCAAGTCGTAACGCTCCAAAAAAATAAATTGTCTATAATGCAATAAAAAGTATGCATTTTTAAAGAATGTTTAAATTTAAATATAGATCAGACATATAAATAATCTTAATATTGTGAATAAGGACACCAGGTGTTTCTTGTTTGTGTTTACAAGCCTGCTTATTTTAAAATTCTGGACTTTGAAATGATAAAAACGTGGAGAACTCCAAGTCCAAATAAACATTTTTTGGACTCAATACCGAAATATGACAAATCAACTTAGATGCAGAGCAGGTAATATAGTTTATAAAATAATAAAAAATAACATGCTGGCAATGTCACTTGAAAACAAACTCCAGCGTCTATAAAACGATCATTGTGATACTGTAAAAATTTCAAGATCTTGTTTTCATTTATAGCATTCAAGCCACATTTTAATTATTGTAGAAAAAATGCTAAGAAAATATATAAGAAATTATTTAAGAGTATGAAACTGAAATATGAACATAAAAATAAATCTAGTATTTTTTGCACACACTGCAAACCAAATATTTTTTAATGCAGGAGGGCAGATAAAATGTATAGATAGAGAAAAAATTGGAACAATGAGACAGAGGGAACAATGAGACAAAGGGAACAATGAGACGCTACTAAATTTTAGTGGAAAATGTAATAAATGGTTGGCAATACCAGCGTACATAAATGTATGTACGCTGGCAATACCATGAGATACTAATGTTTGTAGAAAAAGAATGCTATTAATGTCACTGAATGTTGTCAGATTGAGTATTGTTTGATTAAGATTGAATTTTGTTGTTTTGCTGTTGCTGTAGTATTTTTTGGGGAGTCTGATTTGTTGCTTTGTGTAAAAAAACCAGAAACAAATATGTACATTACGTTATGACTGTTGAAAGCACTTAAATAAAGATAAGCAAAGCTACTACACTTTTGTTACAATTATTGCAAGCTACGTTAATAAAATAGAGAGACTCTACGATAAAAGAGCCATGTTGATACAGTGAGACAATTTATAGGAGCGAATAGTAATTCAACTAAATTGTGAGACAATTGAACTGAATTTTCTTCGTAAAAGTTCTAAAAACATGTTGGCATGATAATAAACTAAGTACCTGCTTGTTAAAGATTTGAACCTTCCGAATGTAAGCAAAGGTTGATTTTTTCCAAATATAAAAACAGAAAATATTTCATAGGTAAATTGTAAACTGTACATATTTTCATTATTTACATGACATATGGAAATCATTTAATAGACTGAAAAGCGGAGTTGGAAGATCTAAACTCTGAAGATAACTTGCACGAATGGGGTTTCTTTACAAGAGATCAAACTCAACTGTGACTGTGGAGAACTGCAGACTACACAACATTTGCGCAACATGCATGGTGCAAGATCTAATATTCGCTAAAGAGTGTTCTATTGACGTAGCCAGCCTTTGGGCAAAGATTTGATAAGATTTTGACTAGTTTATTGTTTTATCATAATATAAATTCTTATATTAGATCGACAAATTCTTTATTTTTTCACTTTTACCTCCTTCTCTAGTAAAACAAGTATTTCATGTTGTATTTTACGTTTTTTTATACTTTATACTTTATACTTTTATATTTTTTGAACTACCTACAGTTCTGTGTCAATCTTTGTTATTTTATTTATGTATTTTCATGATGCTTCTGCCACAATTAAAGACAGGTTTTGCAATAAAGCTTTCTCTTATTACTTTGCTTTTGTTTTATGGTGCCTAAATAAGCACAGCAAGAGATCAAATGAGAATGTCCTAATGTATCATTTTAAAGTGGAACACTAAAACAAATGTAACATATTGAAATGTGAATTACAATTTTGTCTTCTTTTAGTTCATAGCAATGCAGTAATTTTCAACATTTTCTTAACACTATATTATGCCTTCATTAATTTTTTCACGTAAAATGCAATAATTTTCTCCTAAATGGTTTTTGTCTCAATGCTTCCACTCTTCCCCTATTTTCGTTCATTATACGCTTTGTTCAAAACCAAATCAGGATAGAAGGCTCACGTAGAATTTCTTAAAACAGAGAAGTGCAGATCAGCACGGATTGAACAAATTATTAGATTCAAAAAGTGTAAACGAAGAAGTGAATGATAACAATTAGCAATAATACAGAGGGGCAAAGTAAATTCAAGATCAAGATATTACGTATAGTTTCAACTATTCAAGCTAAATTTATGTAAGAGACAAGAACGGAGTACTCAGAGGTAAAAAAGAAAATGTAATTGAAAAACAAGCTATTTACAATTCTATATAAATCAATAATAAGAGCAATGGTAACATATGGAGGTGAAGTAAGTATGGACACTTAATAAACTTTGAACATCTAAATTAAGGATCTAGGAAAAGTAGAGGAAGAGAATAGATTGTATGTGCTATTTAAAAATATACACCACCAATCATTGTAATAAAACAAGGGAGATTAAGATAGCTAATGAAAATGACAGACCAGACGACATCAAAACAGGTACTTTGAGAAAAGATGGGAGTAGAAATAAAAGAGGTCAGCCCCCAAAGAGGCTGTTCTAATAATGGAAGAACATGAGAAACTAACAGTAGAAAGATGGGAAGATTTAGTAACAAATAAAATCGGATGAAAAAAGATTGTTGAAAAAGTTAAGGGTTTGCAAAGCCTGTAGTACGTTTTTATTATATTATTAGTTTGAATGTGAAGGTATGTGTTGTTATCATTATTGAAAAATATTACCATATAAAAATTAGAAACAAGTAAACACTAATAGAAAGAAAGAAAGAAGGACATGCAAATTGTTGTCATAAGATGTCTCAACGCTTCAAACACATAAATAAATAAAATTACCATCGAGCCAATTCAAGTGGCAAGCATCTATCGGAGGGTGCATCATAGCCCATTCCTGCTGGACAATGTATTACTTCCGTCATTCCACTTCGACACAGAGCTGCACTTGTACAACCAGGGTTAAGTCGGAACACCCGTCCAGGCCTACAGTCAAGGGCAGAATCCATAAGAACTGAAAAAAGGATATCTGAGTGAACATTCTCTGATTTAATTAAACTAAGAGACCTTTCTGCTCAAAATGTTAAGCATATCTACGTATTCAAATGAAATTTTCTTATTGTTAGATTCATAATTGTAAGTGTATCGTATCTAATATGAATGAAATTAAATCAGATTATTACACACAACTGTCACATGACTGATATCATCCAATGAGAACCAAGCATTTTTTGAAAATCGACCAATCCAAACTGATTACCTGATAAGCTCCCTAGGAAAACTTATCAACCGATAAGCTCCCTAGTGCTAATTATCAACCCCGTAGATGGTGTCATAATTAGAAATAGAAATGCAAGAAACAAGCAATTTGAGTTTTTTGGCATTATTAGATCAATTTTAAATCATAATTCATATACGGGTTTTGTGTAATAATCTTCAAAATATAAACGCAGGCAACACACATATAATTTTGACCTTGCCAAGAGTCATCGTGCTGGTTGCCCTTAGAAAACTGCCCTTGAGACAGTTTTCATTGCAACCAGCACTCGACCCTTGGCGTGTGCAAAATTATAAGTATGTCTAGTCCTTGTTATATTACTACTGATAATTATTTCAGTTTCAGTAATAACGCTAACAGTAGACTTTATAAAAAAAAATATTAAAATGTTTACTGATGCTGCCAAAGTTAAAAATTATTTCTTTATACCTGCAGGAACCTTCTGAAGCAGATCAGTTTTCTTAAATGTTTGGTAAATGAAGGGCTGCCTGTTGCAGTCAACCCTATACTCGTAATCACACACTCCAATCATCTACAAAACCAAATTTTTAATAGAAGTATCTGCATATTTACCTTTTTCTAAACTTACTTCATTAAAATACAGGCCTACAGGGCATCTATACTCAGCTACAACGTTATTGTTGATGCATGTGTAATAGCGACTGCAGTCTTGGCTATCCTTGAATGTTCCATCAGGCAAGAAGCACTTGGGAGGATTTGGTACGAAGGAGGTTTCTAAAATTGAAACTGTTATTTTGGCATTCTTCACTCTTTTATATTCCACTCACTGATAACTGTGCGATTCTGACAGTTAACGTTATAGTCATAGTCACAGTACCCCTTTTCGAGAAATGAAGTCCAGGAGGGCACTCTCTCTCAGTCACGGAGTCATCCCAACAGTCCACATACCTACTGCAAACATCTGTGGGGAACTGCCCTCGTAAATGCAAACATTTGCTCTTTAGCCTTGCATCTGAAAAAGCTCATGTGTTAAAGATAGTTTTTTTATTTATTCAGACAAATACCTGGTACGCCTCCCCGCTGGAATGTATGAAACAGAAGGCACTGCTGGTACGGGCTGTGGTGGCACATACACTGGTGGTTGAGTGGGATAACCGGTGGCTGTGTGCCTACCCATAGTGGTGGCACCTGCTTGTCAGGTTCGACGACAACCTGTGGTTGCACATTTGGAGGAATTGGGAGCTGTGGTTGAGGCTGTGATTGCACACCTGGAGCAATTGGAAGCTGTGTTGAGGCTGCTCTTGAGGCTGAGGCACTGGAACCTCTGTTGCAAAATTTATCGGAGGTTAATTTCGACCTTGTACTTGTAAAAATATGTTAGAAATTTAACTGTATATATAAAAATATCAGAAACAACAGTTTTGCTTATAACTGTTCGTGCTGCGTACCATCTTAAAAGTTAAATATTTTATGAAAGTTGAATTTTCACTGTGAAATCATTTAGGCTAATTTAGTTCGCCGATATCAAATATCTGAAGATAATCAATATACTGTTACGGTTCAAAAGCCGCGTATTGGTAAAGCTTGTCTTTTGGCTCATTATTAACTTTTAGTCACCCGCGAATCGTGTCGTACAGTTTCTGTGGTGGGATTTTGAAATAAGGAAAGTTTTTTAAATGGGCACTGGCTTCAGAGCGCCTCCTTCTTTCTGATTTCTGCTTGTCAGTTGTCGCAAACGTACCCGCTTTGGTCAAGTAATTTAGTTTGTCTAGTGCTATATGTGAGTTTTGTCTGCACACCCTATTGTGAGGGGTTTTTGCACTGATTTGTTTGGGGAATACTTTATTTCTTGTTATTGATGGATTTTTGCACTAATGAGGTCATTCGACGCCATACGTGTTGTCTGTCAAGGTTATGGGGTAAGCTTATCTCATTTCGTTTCCGTTTTCTGCTCGAACTATTTAGCGTAATTGCGGTTTGAGCTTGCAGCAATTCTGGCATAGTAAAGTTCCGGCATGGCTATCGCATTCTTATTGGCGCATCTTCCTGCCCACCTGGTAATAACATAACCTTGTACGTAGCGCTCGCTGTAAAGTTTGGCTGTTTCCTGTTCTTTTAGTGTTGGTTGAGAGCAATCCATGTGCCTTGGCGAGTGAAATCTATGGTACCTGATCCTGCTTTAGCGGATTCCTGACTGGAGTTTTGAGCTAAGTAACGAACTCCCTCGGTAGCCGGATCCTTCAGAACTGTTAACATTATTTACCTTGTTGAACTTTTCATTGCTTTTTGCACTGATACTTTTCTTTAGGGGATCCATCAGGTGTTAGTTTTGGCTACAAAATAATCATATTTATTTGAAAGTGTTGCTAGTTGTTTCACTCCACCAAATTGTTTGGTACAATTTATTTATGATCTGTGATAGCGAAAAGAATATGTAATGTAGTAATTGTTATTTCTTTATGTGTGTACCTGTACTAACCCCTTACACCATGCTTATGTAATTATGCTTTACATTTCTATACTAGTATTTAAACTTTGTATCACTGAACAATTACATTTAATGCTATTGCATTATCTGTTATTGAGTACTGCACGCTACTCTATCTGGCCTACGTATTATTTATTTCAGGTGATCTAATGATTGGCTACCATTAATTTGTTCTTCGTTCTGGTCACTAACTGAGCAAACTCGTCATATGGAAAGACTCATTGGCGTCCTAATTATGTAATTTCATTTTGTAATTGAATCCAGCCGTCTCCACTGCATGTTAGCCGGCCTTCGAATCTGCTCAAGTAGTCTCGAAGTTAATTAGTTTCATTTTGAAAGTAAGGATTAAAAAAGTGATAACAATGCACACAATGTGATATTGTATCTGCTAGCTAAAACTTCGTCTATTATGCATAATTTTGTTTAAATTTCAGGCCCTTCTTACGGATGACGGAATAACTGTCTATACAAAAGTAAACTTTTTGCCTTCCATTTTCTGCTTCCAATTACTGAACATCTTTAAAAAATAATAACTAGATATATAATAAATCTTTTTTTGTGCAACTGTGCTGAAAAGTAGATTTTTTGGGGACGTAATTGCGGGCGCGAAATTTGTTTTCGCGGCCTATTTTTAATAATAATATGCATTGCGATTGCACAAAAACATTCCTCGGTACGCCAGTGATTTCGCCCTTAGATATACAAGTAACGAATGTAATGCTTTTCACAAGACAATAAATGCTTAACGGATACTGGATTTTGAAGCACCTTTCTGCTACAAACATTTGTTTTTCTGGATCAGGAATACATATTTAGTATTTTGTGACCGTTTATCTTTGTTCTGTGGTCATCTTATTACCATCTTCAATTTTTTCTTCAGTCTGTAATGTGTATTACATCACAGTTTTCTTAAATATTTTTATTGTGTATCTTATCGTTCCTAAATTTTCTTAGTATTCTACCAAAGTGTATCGTTATTATGCATCTTCCCTATGCTTTAATATTGTCTGGGATTTAATTTTCCGTGCAACCATTTCCGTAATAGTATATTATGTTATTAGGAGCAAAAGTTATATTTTATGTGGCGAGGCTGGACGGGTACAGCCGAGCCACATAAAGATACTTTTGCTCCGAACAACGTTTTTATAACAAATTATTTACAAGTTTGTGAACAAAATTCGAAGAAAATTACTTGATCTCGTCAGCGGCAGATAATATTATCTGCCGCTTGGCAATAAAGTGACAGTTTAGCATCATCAATCCAGCAGTATAATGCTATATTTTACTGCCGTTTGAAGAAAAAAATATTTTCATGGATTATTGAAGACGAATCTTTGTAGCTTGTTTTCGGTTGCTGCTAACACAATATCGTCTGCATAATTAATTCTAAATCTCATCTGAAATGAAGAGGCCCTTTATCTTATATCATTTTCAAATAGTATCGGCTCAGAAAAGCCCTAGTAGGATTTAATTTTGCTTTCGGAATGTATATGTTTAATAAATGCAGTCAGATTATATTCAAGCGATCTAACTATAACACATATTGAGTTATTACATGAGCGTCCAAACTTTATATACTGATTTGTATGGTAACAATTATCAAACATTAATGAATAGAGTTCAAAATATATCATTATATTATTATTAGTTGCTTTTCTCTCAGAAATATGACATTAATATCGTCAACGCACTTTTAAAAATACCCACAATTGTTTGAAAAAAAACCAATATAAAATCCAAAGTCCAACACGAAATTACCAACCTATGAACAATCTTCCTTGGCAGTCAACATTTCCCACGTAATCGCAGTAACCCGCGGGATTAAAGGCCAGTCCCGGAGGGCACGTCTGCTCCACAGCAATGTCGTCCCAGCAATTGACAAAAGTGTTGCATCTTCCACTAGGGAACTGGCCTCGAGTCCTCAAGCACAATCTTCTCAATCCACCGATAACTACATAAAAAAATGTATCAAAACTTTTTCCAATTTGCTGTGAAGTTTCATTAACTTACATTGAGGTTGAGGTGCACCAACTACAGCTGGAGGAGGATTAGGAATTACTGCAGGGTGAGCAGGCAGCACAGGTGATAGAGGTCTCTCAGTGGAAGGAACTGCTGGTTGGTGAAAAATTTGCGAGGGCTGAAGATGACTAATAACCTGGGGAAATATGGATGAGATTTGAGGGTAGGTGGCCTGGATTTGAGGGTAGTTGGCCTGGATTTGGGGATAGTTGGCTTGGGGAGGGGGGTAGCTAGTGTGAATTATGGGATGGTGAGCTTGTATTTGAGGATGATTGGGTGGTACGTGACCGACTAATGGTGGATGTTGGTGAGTATGGTTTACTTGCTGGTGCACCACTGCTTGTGGAGTGGGTGAAGTCAGAACAGGCTGGACGACACCAGGATGCGCCACGATGACTGCAATAAAATATATGAATTATTGTGTGAAATATATGGAATTTAAACAAACATCGAAAATTTATATTCTCTTTGTAACACCCATATCGCCAAAAGTACTTTTTGAAAACCAAAGCTGGTATGTAAAGGGTGCGGCAAAATATACCCAGCTATGGAATATTGTTATAACTTTGTTATTTCCTTGACAGCTGTCAAAAGTGAAGTTGTATATCAAAGTAGAAAGATACAGAATTTTGTTATGGAGCGTTATTCGGCTCAACAACGAGCAGAAATTGTTCAATTGTATTTCCAAAACTTTTCTTCTATAATTTCAACTCAACGCGCTTTTAGACGAGCATATTCTCTTCGAAGATCTCCACACGGAGAAACAATTCGACGTTTAGCAAACAAAGTTGCACAAAATGACACAGTAAATGATGTAAAGCATACTGGAAGACCTCGTTCTGATCGTTCAAACTAAAATATTGAGCTTCTTCGGGCTGATGTTCAGGTAGAACCAAAAACTTTCACAGACAACCCTAATTGCGCGGTACGTCTTATTGTGGAAGTTTTTGGTTCTGCCTGAACATCAGCCCGAAGAAGCTCAATATTTTAGTTTGAACGACCAGAACGAGGTCTTCCAGTATGCTTTACATTACTTACTGTGCAATTTTCTAAAAAATAGTTTGCTAAACGTCGAATTGTTTCTCCGTGTGGAGGTTTTCGATTAGGATATGCTTGCGTAAAAGCGCGTTGACTTGAAATTATAGAAGAAAAGTTTTGGAAATACAATTTAACAATTTCTGCTCGTTGTTGAGCCGAATAACGCTCCATAACAAAATTCTGCATCTTTCTAATTTGATATAAAACTTCACTTATGACAGTTGTCAAGGAAATAACAAAGTTATAACAATATTCCATAGCTGGGTATATTTTGCCGCACCCATTATAACCATTCTTCATATCTGGTTGGAATCACCATTTTGTAAGAAACTAACCTTCACGGCGATGTTAATAATATATGTTAGGCACAGTAAAATTCGAAACTCAATAACATTCTTTACAATAAAATACAAGTATTATTATATAAATTAATATAAACAAGTCAGAGACAGTATTAGATAACATATGCAAATAATTTGCTCATTTGCTAAAGGTTAAAGGTTATGAGTTAAACAGGGAAGCGCACGTGCAGTGTATGTTCGAAATGACTACAACCGCATTATTTTAATTGTTGCGCCTGTAATCTTTACACGTAAGTTCAAAGAAAACGTTTCCTAAATGAAACGTCTCGTTGCAACGCCTTACTATGCAGAGCAGGAGGCTGAACCAGGCGATGATCGTAAATTTGCTGCTGTAAGCCATAAACTAGGAGATGTGGACGATATACGTGGAAGGCTTTTGTGTAAGAGGTGGATTCTTTACGAGTTCGTCTGTTTTCCGCCTTTTTACGCGACCTTTACATCAGCCAACATGGTTCAAGTGTGATACAGAAATAAATAAGAGCTGGATTTGTGTAATCTGATACTTGCAAACGACAATTTTTTATGGCTAGCTAACAAGGTGATAAAATTCTAACAAAAGCTAGACTTTACCTTTTATTTCCGAGGTTTTTGCCGGACGTTTGTCACTACGTCGTAATTTTTAAATGAAACCATCTTCTTAGGTTTTAGTGTATGATATCTACTTGCTTCATTTTAAGTTTTTCGATGGCGATCAACTCCTTTTAAACTTTAGGGACGTTTAATAGATTATTGGCATCACTGATGTTTAGATTAAAACTAAATTTTATAGTTACCAAGGCGGTCGCATAGATCAGTGTAACTGATATTAATGATACTTTGTATATTGATAGAACCGAAAAGTTAGTACTTCCCTAATACGTTCTTAGTTATACCAACATACAATACAATTCTTAAGAAATAATAAGAGTACATAAAATCATATCTTTGATAACTAGTCAGGGCCGTAACCAGAGAGGAGGCTGGTCAGGGCTGAGCTCTGGTAGAAATAAATTGGGCCCTAGTAAAAACATCAGAGTCATATCTAAAATGTGACCGGGCTTGTGCCAGCAAGAACATTCGACGGAGCATCAACATTTCTCGATCGGTCACGAGTTCAATGCAATATTTATCGGATCTTATGAATAAAAGTTATGGACAATTTTCTATACAAAATACTCTGGCATTTGTCTATGTGATCAAACAGGACAAGTCTATGGTCTGGTCACTGAAATAAGGCTGGTTCGGATTATTCTGATATATTGAGAATCAAGGATGAAACACAAAATAACTTAATTATGTTGGATTTGACTTTAGATTTCCTGTTGTGTTCATGAAAAAATTACTGTGACTTTCAGAACTAGCACGTCTAGTTTAAAAGATGATAGTACCAACATAAAATCAGTAAAGAAAAAGTTCAGGCTTTTAGAACCTCTCAGTATTACCATAATCTAGCATATAAAGCGAGCTAACTTTTAGATGCTGTAAAATCGATAGAGTCTAAGAAAAGAGAACCAAAGTTGAGTTCTACTATGACGGACTAGTTAGTCATGAAAAAACTGCCCTACTTTAAATCCAGTACAAATAATAATCAAAATTCACTAGTTTTTGTTCAAGGACTTAGATTTTTAACTCTGCTAAGTTGAAGGTTCTACGATAACGTCGAACAGCTTAACGTAATAAGTAGCATTGAAGAGGTTAATCGAGACAAATTGAAATATTTGAAAAAATTAGATGCAGTTCTTGTAATGAAATTTCAATACCGCGTGATCTATGGCGTCATAATAGTACCAACGTAATAACAAGATAATTTTCTTCAAAATACGTAATTTTTTACTTAAAAGTATGAATTTTTGATGAATGATGTTGCTTTTCTGGTCTGAGTTAGGCCCACAGTTGGGGTTTCTGATGATATTTGATGTTGACATTGACGTTTTTTAAGTTTAATAATAAAAATATTTATAGATATTAACGATACAAGTTTGATTATGAGCATCTTAACGAAACGAGTTTGATTGCCAAAAACGAGGCGGTAGGCCGAGTTTTGCGGCAATCACACGAGTCTCGTTAAGTGCCATAAGCAAACGTGTATTGTTCAATATTTTATCTTCATCAATAAATTCTGGTTCAATGCATTTCTTTATACAGAAAGAGTGCGATAATGTTCATTACCGCACTCAGTGCGGTAATATCCATTACCGCACTGAGTGCGGTAATGAAGCTCTTAACGATACTAAAATTAATTTGGTTAAGAGTCTATAACAACACTGATGAAGATAAAAGAATTTTAAGATAATTGCAACGTGTAACTAATGCCTATCCAGCGAGAGTTAGCAGTAGTGAGCGTGATATCGCGAGCCCAATTTACAGAGATGATCGTTATGAGCAGTGTATTGTGGGTTGCTACCACTGTTGCCGTTAAAAACAGAGTTTGAACTTGTAAATTGCGAAACAAACGTCACTTTGACGTTTGTCATCACAAATATTTATAGTTAACCCTGGATCTTGCGCCAATATGCGACGTATTCACGAACTTCTATGAAGAGATTGACAGTTTATTTTTTATGATATTGAAAAATTTATATTTTCACCACAAAATTAAACGGAATGTGGTGGTAGAAGTTTTCCTGGTGTAAATATGCTCACCGTCTAAACCAATCGTCAGAGTGCATTTGGTTCCATATTCCTGCTATCGCTGAAAACTCTCGCCGAATAGACATTAGTTATTTTTTTTTCATAACACTTGCTAGTTATTTGTCAATAACAGAACTGTCAATCTGACTGAAAATTTCCCCATAACAGTCATTGCTGTTATACATTATATCTTCATCAGTGTTGTTATAGACCAAATTAATTTTAGTATCGTTAAGAGCTTCATTGCCGCACTGAGTGCGGTAATATCCACTCATTGCGGTAATGTATAGATATTACCGCACTCAGTGCGGTAATGAATATTACAGCACTCTTTTTGTATAAAGAAATACATTGAACCAGAATTTATTGATGAAGATAAAATATTGTACAATACACGTTTGCTTATGGCACTTAGCGAAACTCGTTTGATCAAATCAAACTCGTGTCGTTAAGATGCTTATAATCAAACTTGTATCGTGAATATCTATAACAGCCTAGGTCGTTAAGAAATAACAGAACAGTAACATTTTATCAATATTTATTTAACATGAACACTGGCAATACTGACATGTATTGTTGGTGGCACTGCAAGTCTATGTCAAACTATGAGTTTAGCAGGTTAGGTTTTGCGTCAGTATGTGTCAAAACTGACGCAAAATTTAACCTGCTAACATCGACTTTGACATAGACTTACAGTGTCACCAACAATACATTTCAGTATTGCCAAACGTATTTTTTTCCATTGGTGACTCTGATAAGACGTTTCTAACACCCGTTACTAATACTATTTACCTTTTTAATTTAAATTGCGCTAAAATTTCAATTTTTGTAGGTGTTATGAAAAATATTATCGCATCTAACTAACTCGGAGAAATTTATTAGCCTCGTTTGTTAGATGCTTACTAACGGCCTTATGTCGTTAACAACTATAATAGATATACTCGCATTTAACGTCGAAGTATGGTCTTCTTGTTTAAATACGTCACATTAAAATGATATTTTTCGAATATGGATAAAAGTAACTTAACCTGGAATTTGAAAATCACCTTCTGTGTTACAATACTTAAAGTAATTGACAAAACTACTTAATTATATCATAGTTATTTAATCACGTGATACTGAAATTTCATCACAAGAACTATAAGTGCTGTAACTATATGAGATGTAGAGTTTCCTTTCGTTGCTATTTTATTATCGAGTTTACTATCATCTTCCGAAACCCTTATTTGCTCTATTAAATTTCTGGGCCATTTAATTGTTACTTAATTTGTTACGTCAAAATATTTTACGTGCAAAGAAAACAGTTAACTTTTTAACCAATAAATGAGCCCACTTTAGCAAAAGTCCATAAAACAAAAACCAACGATTCGACGATTAGAATTTTGCTTAATAGATTTAGTGATGCAATAAGCAATAATTGTATTTTCAGTTTGTATACGGTTTAATAATAACTCACTACATTTATTATCGGAAAAATAGCTTAAATAATAGACAAATATTGTTTAGTTTTTGGTATTATACTACCATGAGCAAGGTTGAGTCGACTAAAATTATAATTTAAATCAAGTGATTTAATTTAGAAAATCGTTGATTTAAATCATAACTTTCATATTTTGCCAAATTAATAAAGAAAAATCAAATTACGCAAAATAAATGATCCTTACAGATTGCTTATTACACAGAAAGCTGCCATAAACAGTAACAACATGCGTTAAATATCTAAAAAGGTTTTACATTCTAAAATACATCATACAAGTATGCTGAGGTTGTATCGAGAGATCCAAAAAAAACTGTTCCTCAGCGGGCTGTGGAAATTCAACGTATGAATAATATGCAGGTTAAGATTTGCGTCATTTTGTGTGAAAACTGACGAGAAACCTAACCTGATAACCTCGAATTTGATATTGACGTACAGTGTCACCAACATATTATTCATACGTTGAATTTCCACAGCCCGCTGAGGAACAGTTTTTTTTTATCTCTCGATAGTTAGCGATTGGCGCAATAATAGTAGTTTGTATACCAAGGCACTGAAGTTTAACTTTTTATCACGATTTAGTTGCCGAGGCCAGTAGGGTTACACCAATAAAATAATAAGTGTCGTTAGGACTTGCGCTTGATCTAGCCAATAATATTACTGTATTATTGCAAAACACCAATTCTACGCACAGCTTGGGGCTATGCAGAATGATTTATTTATTAAGGAAAAGATGTAAATTTAAATTTAATGTAACAATGCCATCCTAGTATCTGATGTCGACTCATAATTTATTTTTTTTTCAAACGTCATAAAAGTGACAACTTATGTCACTTGACAGACAAACTAAATGCGGTAGTTTTATGCCTCGTCCGGACTTGTCTCACTCGCTCGCGGCAAAATTCTAAGTAGAACTTTGACAATATGATGAAAGCAGTCGGTGTCTAAGGTACCTGGTACTCTGCATGCCTATATCTTGTCCATTAACAAACAAACTTGATTAGCTTTCAAATATTTTTACATTGGCGTTCTTAATTGTCGGGATCTGACCTAGACGTCAATTATCGATTAATCGTAATTTTTTAAATATATTGTAGTGACTGCTCTTAATTTTTTTTAACTTGAATTGTTTCGTTCGAATTTCAATATTATTTAATTATTAAAATTGATAGCGCCTTGAGACTCTTTCAGGGTTGGTTCTATTATCTAGTTGCTTTGTTAAGTTAAATTTTATTTTTAATTGACTTTCAACTGTGAATTGACATCAACTGTCACCTTTTATGTCAATTAATAATTCTACTGCGAATCTCAATCAGATATAACAGATGCTCAATTCTATTTGTATCTTTTTGACCCAATATAATACGTTAAGTACTTGTTTATAATTAATTGCACTTTTTTAATTGTCTTTTATTTGTTATAGCGTCGATAGAACAAGACTACGACCCACCTTACACTGTTTCTACTCTCACTGCTCTTATCACCTCCAAGATAGTAATCCTCCTGACGTTAGCAGCTTGGACCCCTAGTTAGTCCTGCTGTGATGTACTGCTTACTGACAACAGCTGTTAACTTGTCGACTCCCGGCTGCTACCAGGACAGACCTCTTGCTACTCTGCTTGTGCAATTGCTACCTTCTAGAAACACCCTACTTCATACAGCTCCACGGCAAGTTAACTGTCACAGACGATCTCCAATTGATATCCTTCTTCCGTAGCTCCAAGCTTTGCCAACCTCTGTTGTCAGTAACCAACAGAATACCTCAGATCCAGTAGTCTATCTGCTGTCTTGCCTCAATAGATCTTGTTTTCAGAACGCCTTCGACGAATCCAGCACTTGGCAATACTCAAACCAATGTAACACCATGCCAATTGTATTATTTAAAATAAACAATTTCCATCCAAATCTTGAATTCTTCTATAATTAATAACTGTTCTTGCTTCTATTTAGTTCTTCCATCTTTCAATACGTTTCTATTACTGATGCTTTATTTGTAATACTCTTCTTTATGTTTCACTAGTATTTATCACCTCGTAGATTCTATTAATGCCCCTTTGTAAACATTTTAGACTAACACATTTAAATTAGGGTAAATTTCTATAGTTTTATTGAGACAAAAATTGTAAAAAGTACATGTTTTTATAATTTGTTATCCGACATAATAATTTTCATTGCTTGCTTGCTTGACGCCACATTGAGAGCGAACCCGTGGGCCAAATTCGCTGATTTTGGTGTCAATCGACTCAGGGCGACGCAAGTAAGCCAGTAGTAGGGTTTTTCAATTTTTATAAGTGACTTTTTTATGTGAATTTTTTGTTGATAGCTAACCTTAAAATTAACTCGACACACAAAATGGATCACTCTTCAACAAATTGCATTAAATGAATTATTTCGCGCCTAATTTGGCTGCAGAACGCAAGTTATTAATAATCGTAACAAAAACGCCTAACTACCATATTTTAATCATTAATGCCATCTATAATTTAAGTTCATTTGAGTCTTACCTACTTCAACATATGTTTTCATTAGAATTTACATTTGTCAGGTGTGATACAAGCATGTATTTACTTTCTAAATTCCAAAACCCCTATAGAAT